>VUYV01000027.1:3481421-3531844 GCA_008711295.1 Anarhynchus alexandrinus
AGGTAGACACGCTGGAGGGGAGGGATGCCATCGAGAGGGACCTGGACAGGCTGGAGAGGTGGGCCCAAACCAACCTCACGCAATTCAACAAGGCCAAGTGCAAGGTCCTGCATCTGGGTCGGGGCAATCCCAAGCACAAATACAGGCTGGGTGGAGAAGGGCTGGAGAGCAGCCCTGAGGAGAAGGACCTGGGTGTGCTGATTGACAAGAAGCTCAACATGAGCCAGCAATGTGCAATCGCAGCCCAGAAGGCCAACCGCATCCTGGGCTGCATCAAAAGAAGTGTGGCCAGCAGGTCAATGGAGACAATTCTGCCCCTCTACTCCACTCTGGTGAGACCCCACCTGGAATACTGCATCCAGCTCTGGAGTCCCCAACATAAGAAGGACATGGACCTGCTGGAGCAGGTCCAGAGGATGATCCGAGGGCTGGAGCACCTCTCCTATGAGGAGAGGCTGAAAGAGTTGGGGCTGTTCAGCCTGGAGAAGAGAAGGCTCCGGGGAGATCTTATTGCGGCCTTCCAGTACCTAAAGGGGGCCTACAGGAGAGCTGGGGTAGGACTTTTTACTAGGGCATGTAGTGATAGGACAAGGGGGAATGGCTTTAAACTGGAAGAGGGCAGGTTTAGATTGAACATCAGGAAGAAGTTTTTCACTTTGAGGGTGGTAAGGCACTGGAACAGGTTGCCCAGAGAGGTTGTTGAGTCCCCATCCCTGGAGGTGTTCAAGGTCAGGCTGGACGTGGCCTTGGGCAACCTGGTCTAGTGGGAGGTGTCCCTGCCTATGGCAGGGGGTTCGGACTCGATGATCTTCAAGGTCCTTTCCAACCTAAACCATTCTATGATTCTATGATTTGACACCAGAGAATTCTATCCTGAAAGTAAGTTGGGAAACTAAACTTCATTGAGCTCTGCCAGCCGGAGAAGTGCTATTTGCATGGTGAGGTGCGTTGATGCTGCGCAGCCCTCTTTTGGACGATTGTCTGTGCTCGGGGTGAATCAGTTCACAAAACCAAATCAGCAAATGGTTCAAAAGAACGCTATTTGGAAAAGGTTACTTGAAATAACTGTAGAGAACCTGCCTTCTTTATGGACAGCACTAGTCCTAACTTTCTGCTGTCATCAGTGACAAGGTGCAAACCAGGACATAACGCTACTGAAAGATTAAACCCAAGCCTTGCAGGAAGATAGTCATTCATTTGCAGTAACTATTACCTACCATTTTCATGTTGAGAAGAGAATCTTCTGCTTTTATTCAGCAGTAGCTTAAAGGCTTTAAATTTTTTAGTTCTGAAATAAGTCTTGACACTATGTTAATGTTTTCTTGTGAAGGTTTTGAACCTTCCACATTTTTCTGCTACTGCATGATCTGTGCTTTCAGCGTTTGACAAATTTGACAGACTTGGTCTGCAAGAGAAGCCTTAGAATCAGAACAGAAATAGACCTGTTGTATGCCTGTTGGAAGGTAACATATGTAACAAGAGTTTGCAAGGGGAGCCTAAAAGAATCCTGCCATTCTGAGTTGTGTGCCGCAATTGCATCACGGAGCAAGGAATAGCATGAGACTGCTATTATTTTTTCTTTACAGATTATAGTATTTATTGGCTACCTAGTATGTTTCTAATTTTTATCCTTAATGTCATCACTGAATTAACTTTGGTAAAGTTTTTTCTGGTTTATTAAAAGCATGTGGATAATGCACCAGCTGAGATCATGTGAAATTTCTGGATTATTTCTATAGTACACTGAAGCATAAAACAAAATAACTGTAGCACTACCTGCAACTTAATGGAATGTATTATTTGAAGTTTTTTAGGCACATCAGTTTATTCAGCTCTGTGCTTCAAATGTTGGGATAATAAGTGCGTCAGTGTGGCCTTTGATTGTTTTCAGTCAGCTGTGTTAGAATTTAACTTCTTAAAAATGTGTGGTGTTTCAAATGTGTGAAGGGAAAGGCATGACATCTCACTGACACTGTATTATCTTTACTTTGTCTTTAGGAGTAGAACTGTCACGGATAAACTGTTTTTGAAACCCATATAAGTTGGCTTATTAAGGCTGAGAATGTTGAGGAAACCATGTTATCTTTAGGCAAGCTGTAGTTTTGTTGTGTTAATACTGCATCAAGTAGTCTAGGAGATGGTAAACCTTCTGTACTAGTTAAAGAGAAATACATCATAATTCTGCTGCCCAAAGGGAAATAAATGAGTACAAGTAAGTTTCACAAAATTTAAACTTGTGAATATTCGGAGAGGCCATGGTTAAACTGTCGTTAATATCTTTTTAATATATACCATATGGTGCACTGAAGGCTGGTTTTGTATTAGTTGTTCATCTGCACTTTTTCACTGTTGCAAAGGCTATGGGCTTCCAGGGGGAAGGAACGTTGTAGCTCTTGAATAACGTGTAACAAAAGCCAGTGGAAAGAGCCTTGCATGTAGCTACCAGCAGGCAGTGTCCTGCTTGCAGGTGTTTGAGGAGGATGCATTGTCTCTTAGAGGTTTTTAATGCTGTTCTTCCTGTAAGAAATAAATGCTGAAGCTTCTACTCTTAAATCTTGTATTTTTATCTTCTATAGTTTTGCCTATTATTAGGTAGATTTTTGTTAGATGACAGTGCACACTTTTCTTTTATGCCATTTAGTGTGTCTAAGGGATTGCCTATCCAGTCACATTCAGGAGAGTTGATACAATTAACTAAAGATGAGAAATTAATGCCTGTAAGTTAAAGTGCATTATGACCATTTGCAGAAGAGATGGCCTTTGGTTTTTTTTTTGTAGGTTTATCTTTCTGGATGGAATGTTCTTACAAGAGTTTAATGTGCTTTAATTTGTGTGCTGATGTAACGCCTTTGGCTAGCTTGTCTTTCTCTTGACTCTCCCTGCTTGGGTGGTCCGTTAGTCATGTCCTCTCAAGGCCAAACTTGGGAAAATAACTGCTTGGCTATCGGATATTTCTTGTATTTAGTTTGTGCTATTTTTGAGACAAACATTTTGTACCTTCTTTTCATTTATTCTTAGGGCTTTCTACACTGTTCTACTCACAGCTTTGTTCAACATGAAGGTAGTGTGGGAAAAGATGTAACACTTCCTTATGTTGGTCATTTATACTGTAATACAATTTCTAATCTTTCTTAAATTTGTACAAATTGGTCTTTATGGCAGGAAGTGATGCAATGGAAAAACTATTACCCAAACCAGGAGTCAACAGCCATGGCTGTTGTTTGATATGGGAAGCTCTTTGTGGGTGTGACCGTGTGGTTCCAAGTGCTAGCTGTGTTCTGCAAAACCCCATGAGCCTAAGATGTGTGACTTCCCCCCAGAGCCACTGCCCTTGGTTGCAACTGGGATATGGGCTCCACTGCAGAGTTCCTCTTCCTGAAGGCTGGGCTTTCCAGGGAGGGACCCTGCCTTTGGGAAAACCTCTCTGTGTGCTGGCAGGGATGCTTGAGGTGTGATTTTTTTTTTTTTTTTTCCAGTCTGCTCTGTTGCCACAGGAGGAGGTATCATGTCTCACCAGATAGTTTAGTCCTCTTGATTGCAGGTATGCTCTGACTTGGTAGCATACTTTGTCTCTAACTCTCACTAGAGATCCATTCTGGAGCAAGAAAGCTTGGATGGGATGTGTTCTATGGAAGAATTTGCTGACATGCTTAGCTAAATATTGTAAGTCTTTTGGGTTTAGCTGTTGACATATTAATAATTGTCAGGAAAAGAGCCCATAAAAATAAAGGAAGAATTTCATTCAGAGCAGTGGAGGTGATTGCTGAAGCTCCCTCAGTGAGTGAGTGACAGCAGTAGGAAAAGGGTATAGACATCTTGGCTTTGAGCTCTGTGTTCTGTTCAGCAGATTTCTTGTGTTAAGCAGGTTTAGAAGTGGCAGAATATCTGTGCCCGTATACTATGTAATCTGAAAACAGTTTGCTCTTTTTTCTTTGTTTTCTTAAATTTTTAAAAGAAAAAGGAAACTTGTAAAAAGAAATACATGCAAACTATAGACCTATGGTGCAAAAAAAAAAAAGTGATAGTTTGTCATGAACCTTGAACACCATACTGCGAACTTGTAGCCACTGGGTGAGTAGGGTCACAGCCACACTCATGCTAGTATTTTGCTGTCTGCTGGTGAGTATGTTTTGGAAAGTCATACCAAAACAACATTGATCTGCACAGTGTGAGAATTTGAGAGCTGCTGAACTTTGTCTCTTCCCTCTGTGGATAGAAGTTTGAAACAGCATCTTTAGGCAATGTGTTCCTGTCAACCCCTGGTACCAGTAGTAGAGAGCAGAAAAGTAGGTGGTTTTTGTGGTCACTAGTCACTCTAGAACGTAATCCATGTGGGAACTAAGATAATAAAACTAGTTGGTAGTGTTTGTAAGAGCTGATTGTGCTGTCCTCTTTTCTTTACCTAAGAATAAGTTAAATTAGTAATACAGTGTAGTTCTGGAGTAGGTTTTCTGATGCGGTGTAACTTTTAAGAAAGTGCAATAATGGTAAATTCTGTAATTTGGAATTTTGAATCCATAGTGTGCTAGCTGTATGTAGTTTATTTAAATCCTACATATGGCTTTCTCAGTTTGATCTGAAGTATCAAATTCTACATGTGATGGGCTATTAAGTGAGGTCTGCCCCTTCTACAGCTTGTCTCCAGTTCTTTAGCAAATATTAACACAGATCTGTTAGTTAGCAATCTGTGATATCTCCTTGTATACCAGGGAACTTGAGTTCAATGCTTTGTATGACACTGGTCGTTTTAGATGATGTGAAATGACATTACTTTTGCTGGGTTGCTATACTGAAATGAGTGCTGCCCACTTCACTGAAAGTAGTCTAGAGCTAGGTCACTTCATCCCAGTCGTTTATTCGTTGGTTTAACACTGCTTCCTAGTGGAAGGAAGCTGAACTCTTGTATTGGCAAGTTAAAGTTCAGAATGTTATGTTGGCTAATGCTTATGTGGTTGTTCAGGATAGGGGAATGAGTTGGTCTTTCTGTTATGTGGAAAAGTGTTGGAGAGTTACAGACTCTGTTGTGGGTTTTTTTTGTTGTTGTTCAGATATTAGTATATCTTCAGACATATTCAGAATTTCTGTTCCTAAGGCAGTATCAGGGTCTCGTGTTAATCATGAGTATTTAACTTCTTTGTATTTTTATCTTCCCCTCACCTGGCATATCTCTAACAATGTTGCAGTTGAACTGTGTTGGAACTCAGGAAGAAACCAAGGAAGAAAATAGTGAGCAGGAATATTCCTTAACCTGTTACCAAGTTTGAAATTACAAATGCACACTGGAATGCAAAGAGGCATGTTAGGCATCTCAGCTAGCTTTCCACTAGTGTTCTGGTTACAGTAAAAGATTATAGTGTCTGCTTAAGTCTTAGTTAAAAAAAAAAGAAAACAACAATACACTCTAATAAAAAAAAACTATTGCTGGAAGTGTGGGGATCTCCTTGTAAAATTCAGTGCAGTCAACACACTGAAGAGAAGTACTTGAGTACTGCCATTACTAAATTCACAGCAATTTTATATATATTCATAACTTGTAGGTTTGGGTGGGGTTACTTTTGCATAACTGATGGCATGCTTTATTCACAAGGTGCTAATACTGTTGTCAGAGCTCAGCTGCCACATATCACCTCTTGCTGTTTTTTCACTGGTTTTGGCTCAATTGTAATAGAAGCTTGGATGTGAGAAAATTACAGTATTTGGCCAAAAAGCCACCCTTCAATTTTATACTTGTAAATTATGAATTAAATTACTAACACTAGTTAACACTGTATTTTATCACAAAACAATACTTGATGAAATAAAAAACAGGGTTTTTTTGATAGCCTAGAATTTGACATGGCTTTCTGGGTGGAGTTTCAGGAATCATGTGACCACAGCTGAGAAATGTAATTGCTAAATTCTCAAAATAGACTAAACAAAAACAAGAATGAAGCTACTTGTACAATATATAGCACCATCAGTATCTATCAGAGATGGTCAAATATACATGGGTAACATTTTTAGCTTTCACATCAGTGATAAAAAGCAAGACCTTTATAGATTGTGGCATTGGAAATCAAAAGAGAAATGGGGACCTTGCTCCAACTGGAAGCATTCCTGTTAAAGAAGGAAAAAGATGAAAATGTGTTAACATCTTTTTGATTGAATGTTTGTATTGTTACTATACACCTTTTCTTCTAAAATGATCCCTGGGGGAGAATAATTTTAGACAGTTATAAGCACCCCGTTAGTGTTGCTTCTCTGTTCTGAGTCCTTACATGTAGAGATGCGCTTTGTGTTCACTAGTCCCCCTCATGGCAAAAGATGACAGAAATGCATCTCTAGGAAAGGAAACTCCATTGTCTTCTGTTGAGACTTGCTTCTTCCAGTGGAGCATCATCTCTCGTTTGTGTCATATCACTCAGTTCTGGGAGTTCTGGGTGATCCTTGGCATCTGTCTGCTTTTTTGTTCACAGAGCTGCTTGGGTTGGTCTGGGCATCCTTTCATTTTCTTGTTGTTTGGAAATGCCATCCAAAGTGTTGCCTTTCTTTTGTGACTTCCTCAGGTGCATTTGGTTATAGACCTCTGTGTGTAGTTGTACACATTTAGCTATACCCATATCTTGACTACATTGTTACAGTTTTGTAATAAGTGTAGTACTTGAAGTACCTGTGGAATTGTAAGATGTACTTGAGGTGGACTAGCTACTCAGAAGACTTTTCCAAACCTTACTTAGCTAATGAGCTACCTAATTTGTAGTTATAACATAATTGTTGAATTTTTTATTTCTCCTCAACTAGACCAGTTGCACTACCATCAGACATCATGCTACAGTACTTGCACTCTTTCCAGTATGTTTTCAGAGTCCATATTTTTTTGGGAAGCTTAAGCAGTCAAGGTAATCAGAAGACTAAAAAACCTTGGTATGTTAACTGTTCAGTGGTGATTTCTTGAAAGGCAGGCAGCATGATTTCCAGGAAACTTTTTTTTTTAAGGAAAGAGTTCTTGTCACTGTTAAGTCAAGAAATTGTATGAATCTGCGTGGGCTACTAACTGGACTGTTGCAGCAGTGGCCTCTTAGTGCTGAACTCTTCATGGCCCATACCTGCAGCATTTGGTGCCTGAGCTGAAGGAGATGTCTGGCTGCACAGTAGTAAACATGACGTAGGTTTGTGTGTACAGCTCATGTGGATAGGGTATGTATGTGTTTGAAACTTAAGGACAAAGAATTTCCCATTGGTGAAGTTGTCACCAGCCAAGAAAGATTGATCATTTCCTGAGCAAGAATAACTTTAAATATTTTCTTTCTGCTCAAATAAGAGGGTTTCCCCTCTTCTGATTTTTCAGGGCCAAGTAATACCAACAGATTATCGCACATGATCAGATGTCTAGTAATTCTGGCAATGGTGAAGTTATTTCATTTAGCTTAACTGTCTTCTGTTGAGTGAATCCTTACCTCTGTCTGGCATTTGCTGCTGGTGAACAGTGTGCACAGCAGTCGCCATAAACCAGATGATGGGCAGTAACTCATTTATGTACCTAAACTTTCAGGTGCTCTGACCCTCTTTCTTTTTTCCTTTCCCCCTCTTCTGTTACAGATCATGGAACCACACCACAAATTCACTGTAAAAATCCTCAAAAAGAAATTAACAAAGACATAATAATATTTCACTGATGACTTGTGGTTTTTACCTAGCCTTTTTTTTTTTAAAAAAGCTTAAAAAAAAAAAAAGGTTTGGGAAATATTTGAATTTTGAGTTAAAGGAGATATATGTATTGTTTAGAAGCTTTCATTTGTGCGTGTAGAGCTTATTTTCTCCTGACTGACAAAGTTACAATTTGCTGTTGGGAACTGAGGATGCTTCGTTAGAAGCAAGACAGGAGAAACCACTTTAGGGTTTATTCACGACTTAAAAGAATGTGGCTTATGTGGTGTGTTGGAGGCTTTGAAGTGGTGACTCATGTTATGCATCATCAGTATCAGGAAAGAGTGCTTTACATAACATTGATTTTTGTATCTTGGTTAAAAATTTCAGACAAGCGGACTACATTTAGAAACAGTGAATGTGATGTTTGAAGAAACACCAAGTTGGAGGTTTGAATGATGCACATTACAAGTAACTTCAATAAGCAGCTTTGCAGCAAGAAGAATGAGGATTTCATATATTTATTCCAGCTTTGACTATTATAAGCAATTTGTTTTTTCATGATTATTATAATTTTAGTATGGTTTAAGTACAAAATGATGGTCTACAAGATTATTTGCGGTCAGATTCTGTATCTGTATTGGATTTATCATGACTCTTACAGTGACCACCTTTTGCTTAGCTTCCTGTATAGCATGAACAGCATAAAGCTTCATCAGCTGGAGCTGTTTTGGGAAAAATGTGCTCTGTGGGACCAAGACACAAAAGACAAATGTTTTAATTGTGGAAACTCTTGAAACTCTTGACTTACCCCCAGTATATTACAAATTTGGATATCATCAGTATATTGCATCATCAGAAGGGTTTTTACTTTCATTCTCACTTTAGCTCTTTATGTGCTTCGTTTTATTAATATTAAGAAACAATGTAGCTGTGACCAAAAAACCCAAAGGAACCAATCCCAAATAAACAAAAAACCCAAACAAACCAAAACCAAACAAACAACTTGCCATCCTGGAAAAATTTGTGAAGTTGGTTAGTTTGCATACTTTGATACTGCAAAAAAAGTACAACACAACAGACTGGATAAAACCAACATTTTTAGAAACCTGAAGCTGTCTGTTGGATGTGTTCAGCAAGTTCATGAAGAAACTTAGCCAGTCTCAAGCAGATGTAGAAGGGTAGTGCAGGAGTTGTGGGTTCCCTTTCAGGCCATACATGTTGTGGTATGTTTATACCTGTACTTTTCCTGTCATTCCTCTGCAGTTAATGTAATTGTTAGTAAGGACTCGCAGGAACAACTGAAATAAAATAACTTGCATTATAGTTGTCACAGTACTTAAACTTTGATCTGATTGATCAGAAATCACATACTTTGAGTATTTCCTGTGGTTTGAGTGTTTTTCTGACCTTCCACCATTACTTTTGCAAGTGTTTAAACTCTGATACTTGGGAGAAGGTCATGCAAGGTATTCTCATGCTTTTCTTTGCGTTTTAGGTCTCAGGAAAGTCAGGTGTGGTTCAGTGCCAGTTATACCTTCCTCTGCATCTTGTTCTGGTTTTGGCTTCCATGTCACCACTGAAGCCTTGTGCTGCCTTTGTCTTAAGGACTCAGGGAGTTAAAAAATTGTTATTATTGATATAAACTGTTGATAATCTTATTTTTTTTTAAAGGAAAACTTCTATTTTTCAAGAGAAATAAATATGTAAACCCCTCACTTTTGAAGATGAGTCTGCAGTAGAAGTAAGCAGGTATACAAATACCTGAAGTTGAATGTTGGTTTTTTTTTTCAGGATTGATGTTAACGTGCTGGCGTAATTGTTTTTGTGCATGCTTCAAGGAAGAATGAAGTAGTTCTTTATTTTTTTCTTTCCTTAGTGGTTTGGTTTAGTAGGCTCTGCTTGTTAGGGTAAGAGAGAAGTCAGCAGTCTCTTATAAAATTCTATTTTGTGTATTGAGACTTGAGTTTGGAGTACAAATGCATGCAATTACATTTGAAGAACTGAATCCCATTTCTTGTACTTCGGAGGAATTAAGTTTTAAATTGCATCTTATTGATCAAAACCTATGCAGTATGTCTCTTCTCAAGAACTTTCATATCTACAGGTGAAGATAAACCTAATCTCCAGTGGAAAATTGAAATAGAGGATAAAAGACTTTAACTGTAACCTGCTTCTCTTAACCCAGTCTTGCTCAGTAGTTACTCTTCGAAATTGACTAGCAACCTGACCTCCTCTGTGGGTTGACTGATAGAAGAATTTCTCTGGCTAAAATCTTGTGTTGCTTGATAAGAAAAAGCTCTTTGATAGGAAAAGCTCTTTTCCTTGAAATTTCATCTTCATATCTTACAAATTCTATGAACAATATTAAGCTCTTTGTGGAACATACACATTGAAATTAGTTATAGCAATTTCTTTACAATAATGTTGCAACATATGATCTTTTTCATAATGTTTGAGACCGTTTTTATGGTTACCTTTCTAATGTGTGCAGTGTTTTGAATATTGAGTAAGAGGTAAGTACAAAAAATTGACCCTCATTTCAGGAAGCAGGCTGGTAAAAGTTGGCAGACTCCAAGTACTTTTTAAAGTCCCTGACATTACTATGACCTTAGGAAGAAAAGAATTATGGTTCCATTGCAAGTATTTAATAAAATAGTATTTAGAATCATTCTAAGACAATATACTGAAAGGCTTGAAAGTCTTGTTTTTTTTTCTCCCTTATCCTTGTCTGTCTTAAAAACTGGCAGTGGTTACTTTTTTCAGGGAATGAGAAGATTTCTGAATGCTTGGTTTTATGTTTGCTTTTGTTTATAACTATCTGGGAGAGTGTCTGGAAAGGAAACATATGGTCCAGTGAACAGGCAAGGAGATTACAAAGGATTGTGAAAATTCAGGTATATTAATATATTACATGCCTGGCTTACTCTTTAAAAGATCCTATTCTCTAGATGTAAGTGTTCATCTTGATTTGAAACTAAGTCCTTTTAAAGTTGTCAGAAGTTGACCATCAAAAAATAGGTTTCCTAGGTCACCTAGGAAAATGTTCACTCGATGTGTTGAGGCTTCCACTTTTCTTCATTTCTTTATCAATTAAAGGTACTTTTCTAAAGTATTCAGGAGCTCATTCTCTTTCTGATATAGGTTGATTTTTGTGTTGTGACACAATAACCTGTGCTAGTTATTGTTTAAAGGGTTTGAATTTCATAGAAATATATCTGTAAGGAAACCAGAATCTTTACAGAAGCAGTACTCTAAAAGTGAACCTTGAAATATGGTGGTTTTGGTAAAGTCCAAATACCAGGCAGGTTTTCCCTTGTAGGTGCAATGTCACTATGCAAGTTGCAAAATACTGTAAATATTACTGTGAAATAAAGCTCATCTTCACAGTAGCTTCTGCTCTGTGCTTTTTAAAAGCACACAGTTACAATAAGTTGTCATAAAATCATCACAGCTAGCAATAAGCTAGAGATGTTTGTGGAGCAATTTGCTTGTCTCTTGGCTTTCCCAGAGGTGGATATTAACATGCCAGACTTCATCTGAGTTCAGAATTATTACTGCTAGAACTGCTTGTAATGGTTTTACATTTCAAGAATTATTTTTCTTTGTGAGAAAAGCTTTTTTTTTCCCCCTTACTTTAACATAACTGAACTCCTTCTGTTTAAACCTTTTATTTTTGGGAGGGTGGGGCAAGAGAGATGCTGTCTGAAAAATACTGATTTGCAAGCTTGCTCTGGAGAGTTGTGATAAATTGAAAGCATCAATATTATAATGAAAATATTCCTGAAATTCCCTTAACACTAGCAGGTAGTGTTGTGGTAGGTACTCTAGTGTAAGGTGGTGTTAGTGTATTTGAACAGTCCAATTTCTCTACCAATATAAAATAATTTTATCTTCTGTGCTTTTTTCCAGTTGTGGCTTGTAATACTATATAGCTACTTGTGTGCACCTTTAAAGGAACTAGGGGTATTCTCATCTGCAAAGCTCTGTTTTCTGAGCTTTAGCCCTGAAGGCATTTTAAAAATAAACTTGGCACATTACACTCAGCTGTAAGGAGGAAATTTCACTGTATTAAAAAAACTCCTTGTCTTACAGCTTTTTGTTTTTACTTGTATATTTTTTTTAACAGCTCAATTCACTGAAAAGATGCAGTTAAATTGCTTGATACTTTTGAGGCGAAATACTGGGGAGAGCCTGCTCTGCAGGAGAACTTGGTGCTGGCATGCCTGTGAGCTCTGAGCTGCTGGCAGAGGTGGCACAAGAGGCAGCTGGCCCTTCCTGTCCAGGGCTTTGGCTGGCCTGGGGAGGTTGATGCAGGATCCACCCCTGCTGTCTGCTGGTATCTTTTTTTTTTTTTGCAGGTGTGAGCACCATTAAGGAAGAGGTGACATAGGCAGCTGTGTCACTTTCAGAAAGATCTGGAGCCCGGATTTAGGAGAAGTCTAGAAGCCACTGTGTTGTGTAGCTGCAACAAGGTTGATGCAGTGTGAAAGGGAATGCTGGAGATGACCTAGAAAGGAAAAGGATGTCCTTGCTCTAGTTGTCTCTTGCCTGTAGCTTTTTTTGTCCCAAAAGAGGATGAGTGAACAAACTCACAATACTGAAAAAAGCTTCTTGAGCATTTCAGTTCAAGTTCAACATGTGTCCAGTACCTTGCAGTGTTTTTCTGTTTTAGCTCTTGCTTACCATGTTTCTTGATCTTTTTTGGATAGTCCCACTATCCTGATTTTTCCCTCAATTCTCTGCTGTGCCATTTCAGACTCTGAGTAGGCTTTGCTTCTAATCTGTGTCTCTTTGCAAATGCTTTTGGCATAGCATCAGTATGATGCAACCTTCCTGTACATCCATGGATATAAACCACTTTCAGCAGACTCATATTTTTCTCTTAATTCAGTACTTTCAGCGACTGTACCAATTTTTTTCCCCCTTTGCTTTTAGATTCATATGATCACTCAAAGTAATACCCTTATTGGTAACTGTGACCACGTATATTTATTTGGCACTGTTTTCCACTGCCTCCCTCTTCCCTATGGTAAGACACAAGCTATTTCCTTCATTTTCTTTGTTTTCCTGCCTAAGCCACATACCCCACCTAACTCCAGCATATGCAGGAGGTTTTGTTTAATATTGAAAGGTCAGCTCTCTGCAGTTGTACAGTAATACCCAGCTTGTGGTGTTTGCTTTCCTCCCTGCTGCTCCCTGATGGGAACTCTGGGTTGTTTTTTTTCTCCTGCTATGTAATCTTAAAAAAAACTTGGCTGTAGCTAACCTGCTCATGAGCTTAATTAGCATGCTAGACATATCTTGTTCCCCTATTTATTAGTGAAAATCCTAAAGCTCTTTCTCTCTCCAAATATTCAAAACAATGTACAGAAGCCCTGATGTAGGTGGTAGGTTTGGAGAGAAATGGACATCCTGGAGAGGTGAGAGATGAGCGCAAGTGCTGTTAGTTTGGAGAAGGAATTTATTCTGTTTTTGTAATCTGAGTTATGAAACATCACCTGAGTGATGTCCAGGACAAAGGGGATGCTAATCGTTTGAGTAAAAGAGGCCTTGCTTGTTTTGTGTATTTTCTTTTCCTTAAGCAAATAAACACAAAACCCTTGTGAAACTCAGGTGTCTGACTGAGTAGGAACTTATAAAATCATTTAGGTTGGAACAGAACTTTTAAGATTGAGTCCTGTAAACCTAGCACTGCCAAGTCCACCACTAAGCCATGTCCCTAAGCAACACATCTGTGCCTCTTTTTAAATACCTCCAAAGATGGTGATTCAACCACTTCCCTGGGCAGCCTGTTCCAATGCTTGATAACCCTTTCAATGAAGAAATTCTTCCTATTATCCATCCTAAACCTCCCCTGGTTCTACTTGAGGCTGTTTCCTCTTGTCCTGTCACTTCTTACTTGGGAGAAGAGACTGACACCCACCTTGCTACAACCTCCTTTCAGGTAGTTGTAGAGAGCGATAAGGCCTCCCCTCAGCCTCCTTTCCTGCAGACTAAACAACCTCAGTTTCTTCAGCCATTCCTCGTGAGACCTGTGCTCTAGACCCCTCATCAGCTTCGTTGCTCTTCTCTGGACTTGCTCCAGTATCTGTGTCCCTCCTGTAGTGAGAAGATCAAAACTGAACACAGTGTTTGAGTATTCAGCACTGCTGAGGCTGCAACAAGGGGACAATGACTTCCCTAGTCCTGCTGGCCACACTGTTTCTGATACAAGCCAGGATGCTGTTGGCTGCCTTGGCTACCTGGGCACAGTGCTGGCTCATATTCAGCCGGCTGTTGACCAACACCCCCCAAGTCCTTTTCTGCTGTGCAGCTTTCCAACCACTCAAGCCAATAGTGCTGCATGGGTTTGTTGTGACGCAAGTGCAGAACCTGGCACTTGGCGTTGTTGAACCTCATACCCTTGGCCTTGGCCCATCGATCCAGCCTGTCCAGATCCCTCTGTAGAGCCATCCTACCCTCAAGCAGATCAACACTCCTGCCCAACTTGGTGTCGTCTGCGAACTTACTGAGGGTGCATTTGATCTCCTCGTCCAGGTCATTGATAAAAATATTAAAGAGAACTGGCCCCGGTACTGAGCCCTGGGGAACACCACTTGTGACCAGCCACCAACTGGATTTAACTCCTTTCACCACAACTCTTTTGGCCTGGCCACCCAGCCAGTTTTTTACCTGGTGAAGAGTACGCCCGTCCAAGCTATGAGCAGCCCGTTTCTCTGTGAGAATGCTGTGGGGAAATGGTGTCAAAGGCTTCATCTTAGCCCTTCTCATCTCCCCCAGTCCAGCTACAAATACTTATGAAGTTTTGTGTGGGTTTTTTTGTTGTTGTTTGTTCTCTGAAACAGTAAGATCCTTGTATCATGCTAGTAATACTGGTATTAAGATATTACCATTATGGTAGTTCCTAGAAGCCACACATGTTGTCCAAATAATTTTATTGCCATTTCAAGGAAACAAACTGCTTTGCAGTATTACCAATATATACTGATTTGTACCAAGTTTTGGAGGTTGGGAGACAATGATAGATGGTGATAGTTGTTCATCATGTTCCATATAAAGATAAGAATTTATGTTGTGTAATGGATAAATACACAAGTCATAAGTTCCTGTCAGCATTTTGCTCATGTCTAAACATGTAGAAAGGTGGCAAAGCAAGGTGTCTGAGTGTTAGCTCTTTGTGTGCGTTGCAGATTGTTTATTCTGAGTATCCTTATCCCTAGTTAATCTGTGGCACACCTGTAAAAGATTTGTCTTCCTAATAGTTTTTGGTGGTTTCTGCTTGTGCCCTCAGCCACTCCTGACACCAGTCCCTGTAAACTAACACATAACTCCTAAATCCAGCAGCACAATGGTTTGTAGGAAATGAGTCCCCTTTTCTGATATTGGATGAGTAATTATTTGTGATCATTACTGGGGTTTGTGCAGTTTAATTTTTCAGTTATTTCATGTTGCTTTGGAATGGTTGTTGAATAATTTAATTTTAAGCCTCTAAAGCAACTTATAAAGATATATTTAGTGTAATTTTAGTTAGATGTAAAAGGAAGAAAACCATAACTTGTACATTGATACAATTGAAGTATTATATTGCACGTAGCTGACATTAGGGGAAAATGTCATTTAAATCTTACGTTGCCAAAGAAGCTTGTATGAATTCTGATTTCTTTTCCTTAAGTCTTTAAGATGATGATAACTTGTGTGTTCTCTGAGCAGGATTGAACACTGCCTGTTGTGTCTTAAATGATGTTTCTCAGTGTCAGTATAGGCCTGTTTTCTCTGAGGTCAATAGAAAATACAAAATAGATTCAGTGTAGACCTGTGAAGATTAATGGAAAAAATTAGTTTGTCAATATCCCCTTTGTTAGGGGGAAAGCTATGGATGCTATTTTTATTTTTACTGTGGCACTTCAAGGCTGTATTGCTTCCCATGGCACTCCAACTGAAATAATTTGTGTTGAAGGTGAATGATGTTCAGAAGAGTATTCTCCAGTAGTTCCTTGCATGGAAGCCACAAGTTAAATTAGGTGATACTTATTTTTGATGTGAAATCACCATTTTAATTTCCTCCCATCACTCCTGTGTGTCTCTGATAAACTAGCAGTTCTGCTTTCCTCCAAGTTGTCAATCAGGTCAAATAAGCCTTTCCTTTTACATTTTAAATAGAAACTAGCTAAATTTTATTTATACTGTTTACTCAAATACCAAGGCAAGAGTGTATATATAAAGTCTTCAAAAAAACAAACTGTCCCTTTCATGACCAAAATAAAACCAAGGAAGGATATTCAGAACAACAGAGCAGCCTCTTAAGTATTACCCAATATTAAAAAAGAAATGGTAACAATAACAAAGAACAAACAAAGTTGGTGGGCTTGTCAGTTTTTGAAAAATTATGCTTGACTTGTTTTAGACTGACAGGGTAGGTAATTACTGTGTGCAGGTTCCTCCTGAGCATGTTGCCTGTCACTAGGAATTTGTATTTTGGAAGCTCTGGTTTGAACACCTCACTTCACCCTATTGCTGCAGCATGGTGCGAGAGCAGTAGCAGCCTCCTGCAGTAGTGGTACAGGGCTCTGTCAGTGCTTATGATATACCAGGCAATAAATAGGAAGTCAGGATGCCTGTCTGAAAAGTATTTTATTACATGGTTCTTGTAATTAATGTTGCCAGACCTGTTCAGCTGCACTTGTCCACAGCCCAGCCTTGCAGGGGTCTCCTTCAGTTCCATCATCAGCTCTTCCCAGATCTCGTGGCACTGAGCTTCTTCCACAGAGTCAGGTTTGTGTTTTTTGCAGACTTCCTGTGTCATGCACTTTGAGTATCAGGTTCACACAGATGGCTTCTGCATTGCACTCCAGTTTGGCTGGGCTGCGATATCTCTTCCTCTCTCAAACCTTGTATGATGCCAAACAATGTGTCTGACATGCAGGGCTACAGCGCAGGCTTCCTTGTCAATTGCACCCTGGTACCCCCTCAGGTAGTCTGAAGGTTTACTCTGAATCTTTCCTATGTATCATCCCTTGACTGTTGTGCAGCCTAACATATAATATCACACACTAAAAGAAGGCAATTGAAGAGTGTGTGATTTTTTTTTTTTCACCCCTTGACTATGATCTTATATGATTTGGCAGTGTTCTGGCAGAAGGCAGAAAAAGAAAAATTAGTTAAATCTATCATATAGAAGAAAGTGATAGATGAACACTGTTTTGAGGTACCCGGGACTGCATATTTAAGTAAAATTTTATTTGAGGTTTATTTTGTAGCTCAAGAATTCATGTTTTGAGGTTCTATTTTTTAATGCAACATGTTCAAAAACATTTTACTTGTACTTGTTATTGCTAGAAAAAGCCTTCTGAATTTTCTTCTTGATATTGAAAGAGGTGATACTTTCATTCTCTTCTTGAAACACTCTGGCCTTCTAGGTAATAAAACCGGGCTATTTTTGTTGTTTCATTTTTTTCCTTCTGCTTTCACCAGGAACTTAGACATCTTTTAGAATTTCCTTTCAGAATTCCACTTTCAGAATTTTCTTTACCTTTCTTTTTCATATCCCTGCCCCTCTGCTTATCTGTTTGACCTTATAAGCCTTTTTCACTCTATTCTGTAGTTTTCATTGTTGTAATATTTTTATTCTTGTTTCCTTAAGAGTGAAACAAACTCCCAAAAGACAGTTGGAATCTCTGGGAAGGCTCAGGATATGAACTTAATCGGCAAAAGCATCCTTAAGTCTAACCTGTGGTGTCCTTTTTCTTGTACAGGTTTGCTCTGTCTAGTTTTTCTCCTGTGAATTTGCATAGTGAACTCCTTAGAGGAGGGTCAATTTAGTGTTGCAAAGTGATGAAGCCATCCCCATATTTTAAATCCAATGTAATTTTAAAAGATACAAATATATCTTCATCAGTAAAACAGTAATAAACTGTAATATGTTGATGTGGACTAGATAAGTTGTGCCTCTCATTTCTTTGGTAAACTTCAAGGAGCAACTGCTATATGCTTATTGCAAGCTTTTATATTTCTTTGATTTAATGTTAAAAAGCAGTTCTTGCTTTACTGTTTACAGCTGTCCAAGATGGTACGATTTTGCTGGGCTGGAACTTTGGGGAGTGCTTGGCTTGCTGCCTGGTTTTCAGCAGCTTGTCATAGACAGATGTGCTGTCTCCTTCTGAGTATTTTAAAGATGCTCAAGTGAATTCTTCAGACAGCACTTATAAATCCACATGCAGGCTTTTGAAGGCTAATAATTTAAACTATTAGGCTAAAAATTTAAAATCTCAAATGGCGTATTTGACATGCTATTCAGTGAGCACACACACAAAAAAATCAGTGTCAGTCTTGCTAGTTTAAAAATATACTTAGAAAAAATAAATACAAATTCTAATAAACTCTATGTAAGACTATGAAACAGGATAATATATAACTCCTCCACGAGAGGAGTATGTTGCTCTACTTTGCACTGTGTCTGTAAGATATAACTTTGAATACTCACATTTTGAACGTGCAAGTGACTGTCATAGATTCACTACACCTACTTCACATAATTCCAGATTCATGTATATAATTGAAAAATAAAATCATTTGCATGTCCATAACTACTAGAAGAAATTTGGAATAAAAATCAAGTCTGACTGCCATGTCAGTCATAAAAGCTGTCAGTGTTTCATGTAACTATAACTTTGGAAATGCAAGCCTAGAGTATATTTGTTTAAAAATTGCTCAAGTCTACTGTTCTATACCATGCTGTCATAAGGGTATTTTCAAACCAGTATTAAGAACTCTGGTTATTACTGGGCTAAAAGAAGTTCCAAATAGGACCAAATGAATTTATTTTTTTTATTTTATATCTGAAACTTTCTCAAGACACTAAGTTGAACACAGGTGTCCTTGATACTCCGGGGGTTTTTTAACCTTTTGTATTCTGCTCATCTGGAGAAAATGCTGTGTGGGAGAAGGGTAAGATGTATAAGAAGGAATTCGAAACGGTGGCTTAAAGAATGGAAAATTTCACATAGCCAGTTTTGGTACTAAAATATTGAGAAATATTTTCCTGTTCCATCTTTCATCCTATTTTACTTCAATGGTGTTTACCACCCTGATACGTTTGTTTTATTCTGGGGATTGGCTGTAGCTGCATGTCAGCCACTAAAGCAAGGCTCTTGTCAATTGTAGATTGAAAGGATCAGACTGTTTAAGCTAATGTAAGTGCAGAGGCTCCAAGAGAACAGAAAATACTTTCATTAGAAGTTATAGCTTGATTTTGTTTTTCTTCCTTCAGTATGCTACTTGAGTACATCGTATTTTCTGTAGTTGTCCCTTTCGCTTATATTTTTTTCCATGATAGGAGGTACAGGGATTTTGTGTAAATGTGCTATGTGTTCTTTAGTGTCTGCTGAAGGCCACAGGAAAAGAAGATAGAAGTGATCCCAACCGTCCTTTATTTAGCTTTTTGTGTGTGAATAGACATGAAGGATGACCCTCAAGTTGAACTAAACTGAGTAACGTGAATTTGTATTGTGTGTGGTCCCTTAGGCGAGCATTTAAAGATGTTTGGTTTTTTTTAAATGCGTTTATCCTCCAGCAGTTTTGTTAACGGGCTCTTATTGCCACTGTTGCCTATGAAGAACTGATCTATAAAGCAGCACAATATTTTAGCTTGCATCTTAACAAGTTTTGGCACAGTGCATTGAATTGCATGCAAGGTGAGGCTTAATGTGTTTACTAAGGGGTGATCCAGAAGGTCTGCAAGAACTTTTGCAGAGACCAGAATGTACAGTAGCCTGCAAACCAAATAAGCTGTTAATCACACATTTGCACTGAATTAGTCTCTTTCTATGTGATCATGGTCTATTTCATTTGTGTTTGTTTCATTATACCTAAGACCTCAAATACTGAACACTTGATGGCTTAGAGATGAGATGCAAATATTTTTGTAGTTGAAATCCAGTAGCAATGCTGTTAATGCATGAGGGAGAAGAAAATCCTGCTCCCTATCTCATGACTATTTCCTAATTTATGTGACAACATAGAATAAACTTATTCAGTTAATGTGTTCCTTGTTAGATATGCCTGTGTACTTGTAGATATACCCATGGATCTATACGTGGAGCTGAGGAGGGAGACATAAAATTTTTTTTGTGTAAATGCATGTGATGTGCTTGTGGCAGTCGCAGGATATGCAGTGTGTGTGAAGGGGAGTTTGGTGTGCTGCTCCTACCCCAGAGCTGAGTGAAACAGGATAGGGAGACTCAGCCTCCTGTGGTGACAGAATGTTCAATAAATCTACCTTGATTAACTTCTTAATATGTTTCTTCTTTTTCTCTATAGTGCTTTATGGAATCTACAGAGCTTTTATTTTTCATTCTACAAACTCAGGTCTGGGGCTACACTATTGGTTATGTGAAGACTTGTCTCTTCTATACAACTTGAAACCTTTATAGTACTTTTGGAGCTTGTAAGTAGGCATTGCTAGGAAAGAGACCTGTTGTTATGGACTAAAACGTGTATCTTCCTCTCTTCCAAATTTTTAAACACTAACTAAATTTGAATTCACTCTTTTAATTTATACATGAGAAGAGTTCATCAGTTTGAGTCATCTTCCAGTCATTTCCTGATTTCCCCTAAGAAATCCCTTTCCCTTACGTGCTTCTTTCTGCCTGCAAACTTGTACAATTACAAAGATGTTGACGCACAATGAGATGTATTAATGCAGCAGTACGTTTTCCTTTCCAGATGTAATCCATGTAGAATAATGAAAAGCGCAGGCTGATCTCATTTGTGATATATGTGGTGCTAGCAAGAGATCATTTCTTCTCCTGTCCTTGATGAAAATTAGGCTGTCAGATACTAGCTGTCTGTGTGTTAGCAGATGGATTTCCTTGGCTCTAAACGTCACAGTTTTATTATGGTAATGGCTCAAGGAAGAAATTGTGGAGAATAGGTTGTCATTAGCTAAGCAGAATTTAACAATGAAGAAGCATCCTGACAAAGTTTTAGAAAGATGCCCCATCATCTTACAGTTTGTCATCTTTAGGGTTTCACAATTCTGTGGAGGAAAAAAAGGTACAAAGATGCATTTTAAAAAAAGTAAAAGCCCCACCTTGTACTTCGTCTTTAACGTCCATTATAATGAAACCTGCCTAAAGTTGGTTAGTTTTTGTAGCAGATAATTGATAGTTTTGATTAAAGAATTATCTTCCAAATCCACTGTAATTAAAAATCTTGGGAATTAACAGTATGCCAACTGATTGCAAAATTGTTGATATAATTGTTGTAGTTTAACTTAAATTGGCAATAAACAGTGGGGTTCACTTTAAATTTGAATCTATCCCAGATTCATAGTAAAGTGTTCATGAATTCTAATCTCAGATGATGCATAAAGTATTCCAAGTTTTGTTTCATTTTTTTGTATTGTTATTAAAATAGTCTCAATAAGGTGACTCTTTAAAATATATGCAGAACTCTGAATTTGAATGTTACAGATGGAGTCTCCACATTCCTCCTATCCTGAAACAAGCATTAATGTATGGCTTTAGTATTGAATACAATTTTGAATATCTTCTGCTGAACAACTCCTTCAAGGCAGTAACTGCATGCAAGGTAACTGAATCTGAGTAACAATGTTTTGAGAGCAACTGGTGCTTAACCAAGTTAAGACTGAATATGTACATCAGACTCTGTCAAATATATACCTCTTCTAGCCAAGAAATGCCTGTAGAAACTTCTTTCAACATTTTGAGTGCAGCACTTAATGAGCACTTAAATTGGCAACCAGATTAATATGCATCTGGGGTACTCTTGCTCCCCAGAGGAGGAGTATTAACATTAAAAAGAAAAGTGTCTCCAGCTTCATAACTTCAGAAAGCAAGGGGACAATAGTATAAAATGCAAAATATAACCCCAAAGTTGTCTGAACTGACTTGCACAAAAGTGGTAGGACTGGAAGGAATGAATAATGAAAACTTTACGAAGGAGTATCTTGCATTCCTCTTTTGCTTTCTGCCTAGTAATGCTGAAGTATGTTGTGGTGAATTTGTTTTACACTTCATTGTTATTTGTTTTTCTTAAACTAACCAAACAACAACTCCAGCAAAACACACACATTACAAATCACATGTCACTCCTGTGAGACTACTTTTTCTCTCAAGCCTGCCTCTGCCATTCGTGGTTCTCTGGTCTGCAGTCAGCAGGATATGAATTGACTTCAAGAAACTGTATCTGACTTTTAGCTTAAGAAGTTATGCACAATTAACGTGTTAAAAAAATCTGAAAATGCCTGTCTAAAAATGGGTAGACCCTTTTAAAGGTCTTCATCTCCCCCCTCCTATTTTTCAGGATAGTGATGGAAAGTAATTTTGTTGTAGTCAAGATCCTGGGACTGAAGAAACAAGTCTTACACTGGTGCTTGTAATCTCAGAGACATCTTGTAGTAACTCTGTACTGGGTCTGGCTGGGATGGAGTTATGACGTTAACTTTCTGCATAGCAGCCTGTATGGGGCTGTGCTTTGTGTTGGTGGGTAAAACAGTGATGGTAACAGAACAAAAAAGGTAATTAGGCCTGGGGGTGGGCAAGGGGTTGGGAGGGGACACAGTCAGGACAACTGACCCCAGCTGACCTAAGGGATATTCCATGCTGTATGACATCGTGCTCAGCAGTGAAAGCTTGGGGAAAAGGGGGGTGGGGGGTGTTTGTGGTTATGACATTTGTGGTCACAAGCAAGCATTACCTATGCTGAGGCTCCGCTTCCCAGGAAGCAACTGGACGTCTGCCTGCTGTTGGGGTGCAGTCAATTGAATTCCTTTTTGCTTTTATTACTAAACTGTCATTATTTTGATCCATGAGTCTTTTTGCCTTCTTTCTATTTTTCACCCCATTCCCTGGGAGAGGGGAGTGGGGGTAAGGCAGGGTGGATGTTTGGCTACTGGCTGGGGTCAACCCCACCACAAACTCTTTCATGGGACAGCTGATACTGGATAGGCTCAAAAAGCCATTGCAGATGGAGGATGAATATGAAACAGGACAAACCCAGTAAGAGGACCTAGTCTGCTGCTCAGAGGGAGGGATTTACCAAGAGAGTTGCAAGGTAAACAATGCTTAAGCATCTTTAAGGGGTTCGTTTAGCTGGTTAGGATGCTGATGTTAGAAACCAGTGTGTGCAATAGCTTGTTCTGTGCTCTTCAGCCCTATTCCTGATCAGGCTGTTGGTGTTGAAAGTGCAAGACGGGCTTTAAAACTAAGTTCAGGACCTCTCTGGAAAAAAAACAAAGTGAGGCTGTGGTTTTGTGTTTCTGTGGTGTTTTTTTTTTTTTTTTGAGCAGCTATGAAAATAGGCTGCTTATGCTAGTGGTATCTGCTGGTGCTTTTTAGAAAGGGTTTGTGTAATAAGCTAATGCCACTCTGACTGTCAGACTGTTCTTGTGTTCAGCTGAATGGGTAAACTGTCAGAGAGGCTATGTTTTAAGATTTGGAAATTTGTTTTTGGAATATTGTGTCTGTGTAACCTGTATTTACAGAGTGAGAGTTTCAGAATGAAAGAATTCTGTACTAATTTGTCAGTGGATTATATCATTATTAATATCCTCTCATGAGCAAATTGATATAATCTGACTCCACGTGGGTAAGCAGATATGTTAAACTATAAACAGAGATGTATCAAGGCTTCTACTTGAACATGGGAAAAACTAAAAGTTGAAGTTGGTGAGCAGGTTCAAGATTAAATAAAATTACCAGACCATCAGATAAATGTTTAATGCAGAATGCAGATCATCTTCATTACTCAGTATCTTAATACCTCCTGAGATAAATAGGATACTTGATGCATTTCAGTGCTCTGTTCAAGTTCCCTTTGAAATGAACCAGATGCGGCTTCATCAGTTTTTACTTGAGGGAGTTATGGTACCATATTGCTACATATCAGCATAATTAGAGATGTACACTCAGTGAAGTTAAAATTGCATGTTTACAAGACATAAGTGCAATTCTGTAGTCATGAACTCCAGGAATTAAATAGCTGCATTAATCTGGCAGAAGCACAGTCAAGAAAAATTATTGAAAGCCAGAAAAGGAAGTCTGCAGTACATTTTCTTTATTGCTTTAGTTCTATACAGTCTGTTAGTGATTGGCAAACAGGGCAGTTACAAAGGCTCTGATTAGCTGTGGGATGGGCTGAGAGTTACCGTGAACAAATTTGCTCATCAAATGAGTCCATAACAGCTAAACAATAGCATAAATATTTTTCTTGTTTCTGCTGATCACTTTCAGTATCTTTTACATATTGATAGAAAAAAAAGTCACTTTGCAATCTGTAATCTCTGGCAGGTTTATTAATGCTGTAATTTTTTTTTTAAGGTGTGTGTAATGAGAGCACCTTAAGATGCTGGGTAGAATGTTAACAGCCAGCCCTGACACTATGAAGTGCAGTGTTCAATATATAACGTTTGTTTTATGGATGTGAGTGATGAACTGGAATTTTTTAGTGACAACTAACTCATGAAGCCAAGAAAATTCCTATTAGATGCTGCAGTCACAGGTAATACTCTAGCATAGTCCCAAATGAATTTTGAGACACTTTTGTTCAGACTTGGACTGTTTTACTGATCCTAATAGTACACAACTTAAATGTTTACTGTGAATTGGGAAGACTTTCTCGCTTGCTCTTGATCTTTCTCTTTCGAGATGGTATTTATGCCATCAGTCAGCATTAGTTTTCCCTCTTTCTAAAGGTTCTGCTTGAGACTGCATGCTTACCTCGTTGAGAGACTGTATCTTCAGATTTGTTTCAGTTCCGAACTAGTTTTGAGAAATGTCATGGCTGTGAGTTTGGATGTGTTACTCTGACTTGAAAGCCTCTGAAATGCACAGCAAATACCTAAACCCTCATTGACACCTTAAGAAGGTACTAACAGCAAGAATCATGAACTGATATAAAGAAGGTTTAGTTTGCTTATGTAATTATAGTGGGAGAAAAATCATAGAAGGTGTAAGAATTATGTTGTAATCAGTTGCAAAGTGTCAAACTTTTTAGGCTTAAAATCTATCTGGAAAAGTGGTAAAGAAACCTTTACATTTAATCATGCATCTATGCACATGGTCACTCTTTTCAATGTAGCAGACTGCTTTCTCTCCTACCTGTTTTTTCTCTTCTCAGAAGTGTTATTTCAGCTTATTGGGAAAACAGTATTTCTGTAATCTTCATGCTTGTTTTAAAAATTTCATATTAGTTTTTGTGGTTTATTGTAAACAGGTCGAATTAAGGTTCTTTTTGTGACATATTTGTAACTTTAAAGGTTTTAAAAGGTGGTATGTGTCTGTGCTGTATGGCTGAATTTCTATTTATATAATGGTTTCTAATTTCTAATTATAGAATGATTTTATAGATGCTGTACAAAGATACAAGAAGGTAGCAAGAAGGCACTGGTCTTGGCTGTCCAGTTCGAGACTTGGAGCTGCGTTCTATCTCATATTCACCCCTGCTTAATAAAACTTCCAGAAGCTTCAGATGCATTGTGAACTGTCAGTATTCCCCTGTTGTACTTAGTAATTGTGCTGTTTGACCATGAGCAGGATGCTTAGCACTGTGCTGGTAGCTGTCTGAATTTGATAACTCCAGTTTTTCTTTAGACTGAGACCTGTAGATACCAAAAGTGCGAAATACTATTTTTCAAGCTTTTACAGATACCAAAAGTACAAAATATTATTTTTCAAGCTTTTATTATGCAGATGCTCTTCATTTTCTGAGGGTTTTTTTTAGAACTCTGTTGTAATTGGTTAATGACTTTAGAGCTCGTTACAGCTTGGCTCATTTAGTGTGTTCCCAAGGAAGAAAAGCAAATTGCTGCTCATGCATTCAGCTGTAGTTGAGTGTGCATTAAACTCTGCCTCACCCCCTGTATGCTATTCTGAGCTTTTGCATGCAGACATGCGCCGAGTTCAGCCAGGTATACCAGCAAAGCCTTGATGTCCTGGGGATGTTGGCTGTGATGGGATGAAATCACACACTGTGCTGTTACAACAAACGTCAGAAAAAACTTCTAAAGAGTTTGGGGAGGGTTTCGGGGGAAGAGTTGTGCTGGTACAGCTTATGGCCTTTAGTCTGGCTAACAAACAGGGCAAAGAACATTTTTTTTTTTTGCCAATGTAACTTGCACTTTTATTACAGGAATTAGTGAAGGCTGAAGTATAAACCCTGTGTGAGAATAACTGTAAATAATTTCTGACTCTGACTTCACTTCCAGCCAAAAGCCCTACTGGCAGCTGTTATGTTGTCACTTAACAGCCACAATTTAGGAGCTTTCTTCTAGGAGGGCTGTGGAGACTGGTGGTTGAACTATGCTCTTTGATTGCTTTAAGTATATGAGGGAGTGTGGTGTGTTCACAGACACAGGAAAGCCTACTCCTATGGTTGTTAAATGAGTTGATTTGAATCTGGGAATGGGAGTTTCTTCATTACAGAATTCTTTCCAAGTATACTGGAATACTCCTATGGTGGCTGTAGGTTTCTGTGACTTAAATATGAGGTTTTGTTTTTAATAGCATTTTGCTAAACTTTGTTAGATGGGAATTGGTTTTATTTGCTGACCATTTCTTCTATAAGCTTTCGGAAAGAGAACTAAGTGCTGCAAAAATACACCAGGCAAGTTACCAAATTACAAGATTTTATTTTTATGGCAAAATGCTAATTATCCTGAAATCAGGTAATTAGATCAAGTATTTTCTAGTACTCCATGTGCCCAGCAGTGAGTATGTAGTATTTATAGGTAAAAGAAAACAAGTGATGAGTTGTGATACGAGCCAAATACGTGTATTTCCATGGCCTATTCTATTATAAATATAATTCGGTTTTTAGTATCCAACATACTTAATTTTGTATTCAGTTTCAATAGAAGTTGTCGATTGTATATGTAGTGGTTAGTATTCTGTATGTTTTGACTATTTCCTTGTTTCTGAGTACATGCACATTGAATGTGTAAATATTCTGAGTTTAAGGCAGTTTGAGAGGGAGAAGTAGTTAAAGCTAAACAAGTGATTTGGTCTTTAAGATGTAATACAGTGAAATACTTCTAGCAAGTCCGGTGTTTTTCTGGAAGGAACAATGAGACATATTTGAAAAAGATAAGGGGTAACACTGAATAATACAATCCAAATAGATGCTTATGGGATAGATAGTAATGTATTATGCATTCTTTGCTATAGTATTATGTATTTTGGCTATTGTAAATTCTGTTTGTACCTGAGGGAAAGATATTATAAGAGTAAACACCAACCAAAACTTTTAAAATTCCTTATTCTGCAGTCTTTAGCCAGGCTTCCTCAAGCAGGGGTGGTTTGGGGGTGGTGGATATTAATGCTCTGTGCTGTAGTGGGACCCAATGAACATGCACCTGAAGTGACGCATAAGAAAAAGCAAGAGAGAAATGAGCCTTTAGATTTATTCAACAGGGAATATAAACTCTGACTAGTTGAGGCTGTAGCGCTGAAAAGCTGGCCTTTCTTTACCGTCACTGTGGGTGTGTTTTAGGAAAATGCAAAACTGCAAGTTGCTGCTGGCAGTTTGAGTGCAATGGGATTGTGTCGTGTTTCTGACAAAAGCTTTGCTGTGCAGCCACATGACTGCGGCATCCAGAAATAATCACATAATCTCGCTGCTAGAGGGCCTGCATTAGACTCACAGCAGAACTGTGTTTGGAGCCGAACTCTTTTTTTCTTTATTTTTTTTTTTTAGCTGAAGATGGAAGGAACTTTCCAAATGTACCAGGCCCCTTATATTACTTGTCTGGTTTTTATCTGTCAGACATTGTAGAAAGTGAGTTGTATATTTACAAATAATTGAAAGTGCATAATAGTTTTTTGAAATGGGTTTTTGCTTTGGAGGGAGCATCTTAAAATTAAACATAATTCCAGGTTATTGCTTGTGAAAAATAATGTATCTGGGAAAAGTTGCAGATAATTGAATTTCCATTTTGTTCCTAGGGTTATGTTTTTTACTTCTGGTGGCATTTCTGAAAATCTCACTAATTCTCTTATGCAACCACTGGCAGCAATAATATGCTCTGAAAAAGCACAAGCAGCCCAGTCAAGGCCAGGACAGAATTTAATGCTTTAAGTAGGGAAATCTTACTGAGTGACTTGATCTTGTGAAAGATGCCCCTGCCCAGGGCAGGGGGATGGAAAAGAAGTCCTTTTAAAGGTCCCTTCCAACCCAACCTATTCTATGATTCTGTGAAATGTTAATATGTTAGAGCTTTTATCTATTTTAAAACACTTGCTGTACCTTTGGTACTTGCCTTTCCTATTTAGATGGTAAAAGGAGGAAGATCTTAATTGTAAGATCTACCAGGTTTTTACCTGAAATGGTTTGGGTTTTTTTTAGACTGAATGTAATACTGTGTAATTATAGTAGACTTTTATATTGGTTTTTGTTTGTCTTTTTTAGTTTTGTATTCAGCATGCCAACTTACTTTCCGTTGTATGCAACCTTTAGAAGACTGTTGGGAGGGATGCTTTATTTAGCTTTTGTCAGGGTATGTTTCTCTTGTCAAGAGAAATTATAAAGACAGGCAGTTCTTTTGTTTCAGGTAACCAAAAAAGCAGGGAGTGAGACTGGCTGGCCAGAACTTGGCTGTGTTAAAGCTGAAGGTTGTTCTGCAAGTTTTGCATGTTCAGTTGAGGTGGGGAAAAAAAATAATTATAGTGTAAGGCTGGTTAGGATTGCCAAAGTTTTATGTGGTCAAGTCTTACCAGCTGACTGATGTAAATAAGTGTCTTCTGTCTTGGTGGATTTTTCACTTTCTAGCATCTAGTTTACCCATGTCAAACACACATTTATGAACACTTACAGCTTGAACCATGCAGCCACTGTTGAAGGATGCTTCATAACCAGGTATCCAATGCAGTAAACTAAATGTGGGGTGGCATATGTAGCTGTTGCTCCCTAGGTATCATGTTATAATTTTGCCAGCTTGTTGCTCTAGCTTCAAGCTTCTAGTAAAAGTGTGGAAGATCAACTTCTCCATTCATTCCCACAGTTGCCTGTAATGTTTTCATTGAACTGATTGCTGAAGCTCCTGATTTTCAGATGCCTCCTTTGATGATAAAGGCAAGTTAGGGACAACTTTTGATGCTACCGAATAGCTGATGTAACTCTTACTTTTATGGTTATCACTGCCCTCCCCATATTCAGTAATACCAAGAGTGTCATTTTAAACATAGTTATGTTTCTTTAGGACAAAAGATAATATGCGTATGGATAGTTGCACAATAAATTCTTGATGTCGGTGGTGCCTTATACCCATTTTTCTTTCAGTATGGAGACCATTACAATGTGTTTGTAGAGTTTGAGATGTAGTGGGCTTTAAAATGTGAAATTGTAGCTCTTCTGTTATATAAAATGGTTGCTGTATACATGAAAAATTATTTCAGGGAAGCTTTCTGGGCTTTTTAAACTTGGCTCACAAGTAATAAAGCCAGATGATGATAAAAATCTTGTGAACAGGTGTTCACAATTTTATTTGAATGTTGCAGTAACCTTTCTTACTGCTTAGTCATGATATTTTTTCTTCAAGTGTTGATTGTTTAAAATTATAAAAAGTTATGGTAG
Source organism: Anarhynchus alexandrinus (assembly GCA_008711295.1). Taxonomy (NCBI): domain Eukaryota; kingdom Metazoa; phylum Chordata; class Aves; order Charadriiformes; family Charadriidae; genus Anarhynchus; species Anarhynchus alexandrinus. The sequence continues at coordinate 3,510,636 of VUYV01000027.1, forward strand.
CAATGCTTTTTAAGCTCCCTGAAGCATTACCATATTGATTCCTAACCTAAGTGAGGCTGAAAGTTTCAGATTTAGTGTGTCTCAGCCTTAGTTAACTAAGAATGCTGGATTTCCTCAACTGCAGTAGTTTCAGTTTTGTAACTTCAGGCAGGGTTGAACCTTGGAACTAACTGGATTCTGTCCCTGCAGGCTCTGTGAAAGTGGGGAATGTTGTAGTGGTAGTAATATGCATGGGGGTATAAGCTCTGTTAGGGGAGGATGCAAAATGCCTCCAACTAGTTCGGAGTAATTTAATTTTTAATTAAAATACCTTTTATGCAAGAACCTCCAAGTGCTTTGTAAACACTTATGGCTTTGTTCTCACAATGTTCTTCCGTATTGTAGTACTTTGCAATAAGGGAGTGCTGTGAAAGTGAAATGTTACCTTAATTTTCCACATGTGAGACGGGCATGTTATAGATCTAGTGCAACATGCGTTCATGAGAACATCTTGTGTGAGTCACAGGGTAGACCACAGTTTAATAAAACTTAATCATACAGTTGCAGGCTAAAATTAAAGGCCATAATCGTATTGTTAAAGGCCTAGAACTTTTCCATGGTCACAGAGGGATTGTAATGTTGGTATATTCATTCAGCAGTCAGCACCGTTGCCAGGCCCAAAGCTGATAGTTTTCTCATTATTTGCAAGATATGAAAGTTAAAATAGAATTAATATCAGAGAGGCCATTCCTTACTTAATCCATTTGTTGACTCATTCTGCTTTTTCATCTTATTTTGATTTTTTAATACTATTTTGCACAGCTTCTGAGTAATGAAAAAGTTTGTAAAATGGCTTTGAGAACTACAGCGTTTAATAATTTGCATAAAAAAAGAAAACAAAGAAACACAGTGCAAGAAAACACTAATAGAATGAGGCTACAAATCTCAGTGGCAGGAATTAAGAGGATGCAAGTTCTGCTCTTTCCTCGGGGGCCTCCTTGTTTCTCTATTTTCTTTTTTTATCTTGTCTTATTTAATCAATATAGTTTTCAGCTTAGTGCTTCTTCATATCATGGTTCCCTAGCAAAATGTCACCAGCCTAGCAATGCTTCAGGTTACAATCTGTATCACATCAGCAGCCTAATACTGTAGCTGGAGTTACTTGCTTTTGCTCGTACCTCCCCAACATGGTCATTTAATAATGGATTTGTAAAAAGCAGAGAGCTTGATACAGAAACACTTACTATGTTTTAGTGATTTTTTTTTTCCCAAAACTGGGCAAGCTTTGGTGGAAAAACAATTTTATTTAAATAAGAAATCATTAGAGTAAGTCTCTTGGAGGCATTGGTTCAAGTCATGTTTAGTAAAACTGAAAAGTGTGAAATGCAGTAATTTATAAGCAAACTTTTTTGAATGAGGTAAAGAATAAGAAAGCTTCCCATCAAATGTTCTGCTTTTCCTTGGATGCACATGAACACTTCTATATGAATAGGGAAAGCCAATATAAATATGGATGCTTCTTGTTTGGATATCTTATTTGTTGTGTTGGTGGTGTTTTCTCTAGTCTTCATGCTGCATCAACAGTTGTATATCTGTGGAGATCTGTAAAGCTGACTCTAGTGAAGAATTCAAGAAAGGAGAAAGGTATGCCAATGCTACTGAACATCAAAAATCTCTGAGGATCCAATGGAGGTTCCATGTGGTCTTAAGTAGCCTGGATTATTTTCAGTTTACAAAGAGGAAAAAGTTACTTGTGAAACTTGAATTTATCCAGATTACATATGTAGTTGGCATTCCATTATTTATTTATTTATTTTACTTTTATAAGTAAATAAATGATGTAGCATGTTGTAAAGATGAATTGTAAGTTTGATTGGTTACACAATTCTACTTTGGCTGGATAGTGACACCTCTAGATGAGTCTGAAAATAAGTTTTATAACATGACAAAAAGCAACTTAAAAATTAGTAAAACCCAGTTTGGATTATAACTTCATTTTCCAGAGCTGGGGTTTTGTTCCTCTTTTACCTTTAAACCTTATTTTCCAAATGTGTATGCAGACTTTTCTTACCCTTTTTGCCCAAAATATTTTCTTTTTCTGTATTCCTTCTTTATAGCCACATTCCTCAGAATAAGTGCAAATTTTTTTCCTGTTTTCACCTACAGTGAGAAAAATGGAATTTTCCAATTCTGCAGTTCGGTGGCAATTCTCAGTTCCATTGGTTTCTGTGCTAAAAATGCATATTTCTTAGAATATTAGTTGTCTTGAAAGTCCATTTCAATTCAAATATGTGATCATGAACCAGGATTATTGTGCATTAAATGTACCACACTAACTGTGAAAGTCTCCTTCTTACCTTATTTTCCCGAGTCATGGCTTTTATTTTGCGCTTTGAAGCATATAACAAATGCTACTGCAAAACACTCAGTATGACTGCTAATAAATTGTGAAAGTGCTACTCAGTTCCAGGGGTAAAACCAAGGTGTTAGGTTCACAGTCGTGCTTCCTGGTGGTTCATGCAGGCCTTGCCCAGGTCTTTCTATGGGGTGACAGTCCTGCTGTGACTGCTCTGAAGGCTCCAGTGAAGTTAGGCTGAATGGGCATTGTTTCTCTGCTAAGGCACTCGGACTTGACCCTGCTTAAACAAGGTTCGTGTCGTGTGCCTTTGACTTACCTCAAAATTGTTGTATGTGGTGGCCCTTTGAGTCATGAAGTTTTTCTTATATGTAGATAATAAAATCTTAATGAGTTCTATGCTTCATATACTATAGTCCATTATCTTGATTTCTTGGGGTTTTTTTCCAATTTGTAGTCTGCAAGTAAAAACCTGTCCAAGTGTCAGTGTGTATGTAAGGATATTTGTTTACATCTGCCTCTGATATAGCCAATGTGCAACAGCATCTGTTCAGTGTCCTTTTAGCAGAGAACATCAGTAAAGATTGGTTGCTGAAACAGACACTCATTTTTCTTTTTTTTTTCATTATTGGGTGTACAGGGCCAACTGCTAGTGTCGTGTGTCATCCCCTCATGTCTGTCCTGTGTCCTGTCCCCGTCCCCCTCCTCTCCCCCCCCAGTATTTCAGTATGTACATGTTTACAGAATATTTGTGACAAACTTCTGGAGGAAACCTTGAGGCTAAAGGATGCTCATTGATATCCTGAGCATGCTAGAGAGCCTTCTTGGCTGTTATTATCCATTGGAAGATGCATCTTCCTCAGCAAGCATTGTTTCTTATACCTTGCTCCCATCCCCTCTGCACTTGTCTTAGTTTCATTTTCAAGATCCTGTATGCTAACAGACGAACTCAATGTGAACGCCTAGGTGAGGCTAATCTGTTTAGCTCGTTACTAGCTCTAAGATTTGAGACAAAACACAGAAGTGACTTGATAGCAGCTTCTGTTTCTGTGAGAGTACTGTGAGCAGGGAAGAGATTCACGTTTCTTCTCAGAGTACAAAAAGGTAAGGGGCATTGTATGAAGCAGGGTCAGAACAAACAAAAGTTTAACTATTTTTCTTCAGCACATGACTGTCCTGTGGAGCACCTTCCCCTAGCATGCTGCAGATGCCCAGTGTTTACATTATTTTCAGAAAGCAATGTAAGTGGAGTCCTAGACACCACTCTAGTTGAGAAAGTTGCTTAGCCTGCAGGTAATGCTTGTGAGATTTCAGCTATACATGTAGTCTTTGGGTATCTGCTATAATCCACAGCTGAAAATGGGACCCTGGGCTAAATAGACAGTTGTTCTTGTGTTACTGTTCCTTATGGGATCAAGGCTTGTCCATAGCATTTGTAATGGAAACACACTTGGGTTCTCATTTACAATGCTATAAAAATTCTGTCAACTTAAATGTTTGAGTGAACCTGTAAGAAGATGCTGAATGTTTGCAGAGTTCTTACTGTAATAATTCTCAGCTGTTACCTGCAGTTGATGCTACGCATCATGGGTGGATAGTGATAGAGACAGACTGTTAGTAGTGTTTTCTCCCTTTGTGTGAACTGAATTACATGTTTATGTTGTTGTCATTGTCATTCTCTAACTTGCTTATTGTCATTGAACCTATGAACCTGACATCAAGCATGTGCTAAATGCAACAGGAATACAATGTTATATTTGTTGTTTTCTGGAGAAGTTTGAGTAAAACCAGAAGGTGATAAACTCTAGGTTGTCTTTTTTGGCTTGTTCTGCTTTGCTGTTGAATGTTCAAAGAATAACAAGCCTGTAGCCACTTGAGGTAAAAGTCAGGTCCAAATAATTACATGTTGCTCTGCAACAAATTGTTGTGAAGATGACATGCACAAGCAGAAACCAGCTTCTGAAAACATGCTCTTGCACATTACATTTATATGTCATACAGAAAAAAATGTAATTCTGAAAAGGAGGTAAGAGCAAAACTGAACAGCTGAGCAAGTGGACAAGGACTTCAACCAGAACTACAGAAAGACAAGGGACGAAAAGCAGTGTGGGGCTAATGCCCTGTACAGGTCTATTGAGGTCTGTTGCTTGCCTTAGGTTTGGGGTTCTTCCTGTTATTTTCTTTAAAGGTTGCTATGAAGTTGAAGTGTTGAGGCTAGAGATGGTTTCTCAGGATTATTTGGGAACACTGCAGCATAACCAGATCATGAAGCCTGTTAAAAACTTTGGTAATATCAATCTTATTAAGCTTGATTATTAAACTGTAGAAAGAGACACAAGTTTTTTTGTAAACTGTAGTTACTTAGGTTATTGCCAAGCTAAAATGAAATGAGTTTTTTTGCTAATAACCAAAAGATGGAAGATAGGAAGTGTAAGGGGTGGCGTAAACCCCATGAATGCCTACTTTTTTGCTGTTAAGAATTTGTTTGCATGTCCACCTTAAATGTGCTGAGAATTGTTTTTATTGCCAGTGACTGTCACTCTCAAGATGCCACTGAAAATGTAGATGTTGCAAAATAATTTTGTGTACATGAGATAAATAAGCAAAGAGTTAAGAAAAAGTTTTATTTCACCTTTGTAAGAAGATGCATTCTGTTTTATCAGTTCATTATCAGCAGCCAGTTCAATCTGTCAGTTTGGTGCTTTATGTGAACTTTTCCAATGGCAACCAGCAAAGATTTTTTTTTTTCCCTTTGTATATAAATCTCCAAATCTGTCAAAGTCTGCCTTCAGCCTGGCTGTTCATCCATATGCTGCAGAACGCTGAAAGAACAGGAATGCAGCTTTTTCTTACAGAGAAGTATTTTACTGTGCTTTGGAATGCTGGATGTGGAAGGTAATTAGCATTTTTTGGAAATTTCTTTGTAGTTTATTATTACTCAGTGCAAAATTTCACCTGGGTATATGCAAACAAGTTCATATTTATCTTAGCATGGTAGTATGTCTGGCAATGGCTAACAAAACGGGCTGCGGTTCATTTTCTAGCATCTTACAAAGTTTCTCTAAGCAGTTTAGCCTTTCCTCTGTAAAGCTAACAGTCACTGGGGAACCTTATGTATAATTCCATATTATAATATGTTCTTACACATAAAGCAGTTTTAAACACTTTTTTGTGTGCTACAGTGGTTCATTAGTTTGTTTTTAAACCGAGCCAAAATAAGCATAACAGCTCTTTGTGGGTATAGAAGCCAAATGTCGAGATTCTCAAAATGTCTAGATGCCCTAATACTAGTATTTAAACTTCTACTGGTGCAGATGTGAACTGTGAGGATTAGAGGGTCATCTGGGTCTCTAAAATTATTTTGCAGCTATCACACTAGAAATGTATATGTTAAAATATTTCTGCTTTTTACGGCCATGTACATTCTGATGAGAATCTACTAGGACTTTGGTTTTACGGAAGAAAACTTTGGACCACCAAAAGAATAAACCTGACGGTATGTGAAAACTTTTTTCCCTGTTAAACAGAGCTCATGCATTTCTCCTTCCCTGTCAGTCCTCTGAATTTGCTGCAGCATAACTTTTGCCATCATGTCCAGGAGACTTGAGGATTTCAAGGCATTAGGAAAAATAAATCTATCAGTGTATACTGTCAATTGAATGCATCCTAATATATATTACCACTAAAACTACTTGCACTTACTACAAGTAGTTGAAGTCCACTGACTGGATTATTTTTCTTTCCTGGATGGAAAGTGTCCTTTTCACTTTTCTCTTCTGATAGTCAAAGCAACTTATGTTGTAATTGCTGGTTTCTTGATGAATCCATAGTAATAATCATGACCTGATGACTTTTTTTTTTGGCTTGATGCATTTAAGACATTGGTATTGTCTCAAATGAGTTATTGCCAACATACAAGTAAGGATTAGGTTTTTTGGAATACGTTTAATATATTTAATGGTGCTGTATTACAGGCAGAATGGAGTTTTAATCCAAGGTTTTTCCATCAGTCATAGGAAAAAAAAAGGTAATTCTTACCTTGTAGCAGATGCAGTTTCCACGAGATCCTTCTCTCTTTCTTGTTCTGCTGGGTTCTCTCTGTATATCTGGCCTGCCAGTGTGTTAATCTTGATCGGTTTGATCTCAATCCATAGTCATCTTATTTATATTTGGTGCAAAGCTATGAGGGCAAGCTTATGACATAGGCCAGCAAAAGCAGCACATCTGTCTCCCTAGGAAGCGACTACAGATTTTTCTTGAAATTAACCTTGGTTCTTTACATATTACCTGTTTTGCTGTGTAAGCTTTTTGGGGGATAAGACAAGGCTGCTAATCCAGGTGTAATTTGGAGCCATCAGGTATGATGTCAACTTTTCCACTTCAGTCTGACATGTCAGCAGAGGGCTGCCTCAGCAGCCTGGTCCTAGAGGACAAATGGGGGATTGAGTAGCAAGAGGTTCTGTGAATGAACACATCTGGTATTTTAGAAGTATTTTGGCATAGCTAAGCCCCCTGCTGCACAGAACTGAAAAGTTTTGAAGGCAGTGTTTGCATATGTTGGTTCCTAGCTATACTTTGCTCTTGCAGAGTTGGTCTTTTTACTTGGTGTTTGTGGTCTCACGTGGGGCTGGCCAGCCTTTCTCTTGCAGAGATGTAGTGTCTTTGAATATGACACTTAAAACTACACCAGATCCTTAGTGCTCAGTCCTCAGGGCAATGTGGCCTGATTTGACTGTACCAAACTTTGGTTTCCTTTTGGACTGCTTGACATTACACTTTTTTTCTCTCTCTTCCTGGGGTGCTGTGGCTGTTTATGCATAAGTGAGATTTTTCTTGGCACAAGCTGACAGACAAACCTAAGAAATAGTCTGAAAAAACTGCTACTTTTGACTCTCTTTCCAGCTAGGAACTGCACTGATTTTATGAATGGGGATAAAATCCTCAGAGCGCGTTATACCAGTCTTGGTGGTGTTTCTGGCTAGGCTGGATAAGGGTCTAGAAACTTCTGCATGGACTCAGTAAGTTAGGTCAGAATATGAAGCAATGAACTACTAGCTTAGTCAGGAGACACAGACAGATTAAATTTCTCACTACTGAGCATATATATTCATATTTCTTCAAGTATATAAAAGAATATTAGTGACTGGGATAGTAAACTTTTGATAATCTGTGATTGAGAACTAAGAGCTTTGTAGAACACCAAATCCGGACTTCCTTTTGGCTTAAGGGAAAGGGGCACCCCATGTTCTTTGAATAACCAAAATACAGATACTAAAATTGTAACAGTACACTGCCCACTATTCTCTGTATGTCAGTGATGCTCTGACATTTAGGATGTGTCTCCCCCAATGAACATCTTACTCATCAGTTCCTGTACAAGACATGTACTTAGTGGAAGGCCACTTTTTTGAGTTTGTAACTTTCTGATTATATTTTATTTTATGGAATTGTGTAAGCTGCTGTCTCTGGTTAGAGTTGTATCTTCCTTGAGAGTCAGTTCATATCTTGTTTGCTTGCTTGTTTGTTCTGAGTCTTTCTAGTTATTTTGAGATAACTGGAGAGAATAATACAAAGCTTGATAAAACCATATGTAGTGACATGTGGTGGAAATTGAAGAGAACTATACTGGGTTTTGTTTTGTTTGTGTTTTTAAGATTGCAAATTACTGTGTTATTTTACTTTGAGTCCTTTTAGCACGAATGCTTTGGTTCTGAGGAGCTATGTGCTTTGTATTAGCAGGGTGAAGAAGGTTGGAAAATGGGAAAGTCCCATAGAAAGACTTGGACGTACAGTCCAGGCAGATGCGCTTTGTACATGCAGAGAGAGATGGTTCCATGAGTGAGGAAGACAAGTTTGCCAAAACAAATTAATATGTGCTGTGGCTACACATAGTCTAGTTGCACCTGGCTTCTAGCAGCACAAGAGGGACTTCAGGGTGTTCCAAAGAATGAGTGAAAAGCTTGCTTGATACAGTTTCAACTGGTTTGCTATAGTGTTACTGTTAAGGAGTAAATTTTTATGATGATTATATTCTGGCTCCAGCATTTTTGTGGAAGCTGGCATGAATTGTGTTGGTATGGTAAGGGCAGTCTCTTTTTCCAAATTGCGGTCTCCTATATTGTGATGCTTGTGGTGAGGTACACTAAGGCAAGGTTTCATGCTAGCATCATCTGTTGCAAGTCAGAATAAATTCCTCAGCATGTGAAATGGAATGTGTAAGAGTCATGTTGTCTTCTGCTACAATTCATTGCTGAAGTGCATAACAGTGCTTTGCTAGAGGGTTTTCCCATTTGTTGCAGAGGAGGATACATGGGTAGGAACATTGAATCTGTGTTGGCCTGAGCAGAATGAAATAAAAAGGAACTCTTCTGTTTAAATTCTGATTTTCTTTTTCAAATTTTTTCATGCAGTGTATCTTTTCTGGGGGTATGTAAGACATATACAATGTAATAGTATATATTACATATTATGTAATATGGGGTATGTAAGACAAGTTCTCTATGTATACATCTGCTCTTCACAAATGCAAACAGCTTTGTGGTAAGAAACATTTATAATAGTTTCTAACAGTCTCCTGATTTTTCATGTCTTGTCTAATGAAATTATTTCCTCAGAAATGAAGCTGTTTGTAATGGTTATTCTGGTAATTTGGCAAGTATCACTTCACAGGTAATGTAGATTTTCCTTTATGGAATAAAATAACTTGCATAGCTTTCTTGAAATTGTCTTCTACAAAGACAATTATATATATACAAGATCTGTTAATGTAACTCTTATAATTCAAGTTGCCTCATTTACTTAAGGATTTATTTTGTTAGGAGGCCTGCATTTGTTACAGCTTTAGAAGTTAACTTTGGGATTTGATGCTTAGAAGTTAGCTGTGAGAAGGGCTGGGTTTACTATGGAACTTGAACATGTTTTTCAAAGAGGTGAGGTTTGTGTTGGACATACAAATCTGTCTTTTCTATTTGTCCTGTTTTTAACACTATACTGGGTTTAGCTTCTGTCTTAGCCTGGGTGCTTATGTTTGTGCTTTTTTTGTACCCTGTACTTCAGATTTTTTTTGCCTTCGTCATCGCAGTACTTAAGCATTCAGTGATGTTAAACAATGACTACTGTGTTTCACGTCTGGATTTTGTAATTTAAATGTAGAAACTGCCTGTCTCAAACTGGTCTTTCTGAAACAATCTGCATCTGTATACCTCCTGGAAATTAATTTTTGCCATAATTTTTATCAAATTATTTTGCTATATATGGAATAAATAAATAAATCCCTGAAATGAGTTGACGTATTGTAATCAGGCAGTACTTTTACCATCTTACTACAATTACACATGCCTCCCACACATCTCCCCTGTAGCTAATGCCCTTTCCTTTGTCTTAGGTTGTATTGGGACCTGACTAGTCCTTAGACTGTTGTAGGCAGTAATGTGAACAATTGAGCAGTAGCTGCTTGGAGAGTAGAAATATAATGCCAGCTTGATTTACATTGCAATGTTTTCAGTCCATTTCAAAAACATAATTGTGTTTTGCTGAATATAAATAATCTTTGATACCCCTCCAAAATATATATTCTTCTGCCTGTCATCTCCAGTTGATAAATTCTGGACTTCCTTTTTCTCTCAAATAAATAAACAAAAAAGTAAATTAATATAAATTGTTTCTGAACGCATACTGTAATTATGGATGTTAGTCATGATTTTGAATGGTGTTTGTGTTCACAGCACAATTTTGGGATGTGATAGCATCATCCTCTGAAGTTAATGTGTCTTCCTGAACAGAGCCTTTAATTTAATATATTCTATTTTTACCTGACTTGTAATGATTTTCTATATATATCCTTGATAATTACAAATAATATAAAAATATATCAAGAAAAACAAAGAGCAGGTACAAAAAACTTTAGTTATGTTATATTAACATGTGTATTTGCAGTTGAAAAAAAAAAATCCCTATGAGTCTCCAACATATTCTTTGAAAGGGAATGCTTTATTTCGCTTATAGTTTTGATAAGGAAAAGCAATGTAGCTTTAGAAGTTGTAAAATATTCAGTACAGCAGGAAATTGTTGCCTGACTAGATAAGCTAACTGCTTGGAGGAATAATGCATTTTAATGTAAGACTTTTCAATTAATTGCTTTGAGTATGTTTGCAGATTGCCACAAAAGGGCAAAATATGGTTATCCTTTATGTATTTTTCCGCAGTTGCTTGGGTCATATATATTAAAGGTGTTTAATAATGTCTTGAGATTTTTTAGATCATCATTGGTAGTACCTGAAGTTCTGCAGGCTTGCCCGTTTAGTACACACTGGGTATTGAAAATTAAAGCAGAGCTGTGGCTCAGGTCTGATGCAACAGTAACCACTACTGGAGGGAACAAAACCAAAAAGGCTACAGGTACTAGAGCTAAATTCAGATGTAAGGAAGCTTGTCTCTGAGGTAGAAAGTAAGGGCAAAAAAAGAGATTTTTTAGGTTTGAACAGATGCCTCTAGCCTTCAGAAGGAAATTGTACCACAATGCTCAAGGCAAATCTAGAGGGGTCTTTCTGCAGCTCTTATCTTTGAACTTGTGAAAGGAACAACAAAGTATTGATTGGGCTGGAGGGAAACTTACCTGGTTCAAGCAAAAACTGCAGTATGAAATTATTTCCAAGTTCTGACCTCCACTTTGCATTTGTTACACAAAACAAAGGCTTCAGCAGGAAAAAAAAAAGTGGGAGATGACAACTATTATTTTTGCCTGTTTAGGAGAAAATTCCCATGTTTTTGGCAAGTAATGTGATCGTGTGACTGTAGGCCTCACAGCTGTTAAGTCAGGCTGGATGCAGCTATTACCATTGATTTTTTTTTTCAGAGTAGTCTTGAAATTACTGGGAATGATTAAGAACTTTGATTTCAGAAATGTCAGAAAACTTTTCTGACACTTTGATTTTATGATTCTTTTCTTCAGAGAAAAATAATCACTGTTCCTCCATTGAAAAGCAATTAATAGCTTTGATTCAAGAAGACTACATGTACGCTGAACCTTCTGTTCTAATACGGTATTCATAGTAAAACCAATTTAACTTTTTAACCTGTTATGCCATTGAAATGTAAGCTATAGCTACTCCATCAGGTGTTCTTCCGTAAGGCCTTGGAAGTGCTTGAATTCTTTGCTCCATTACATGTGAGAAAAGACATGAGTCTGCCTCGGACTTTGGTATGGTTCTTAGTTAGCGTTCATTTCTGGAATTGGTCTGGGGTATAGAGCCGTGGTGGTAGAGAAGGAAGTTCAGCTGTGGTGGAAGATAATGGTTACTATTGTCTCCTGATAAAGACATGCAGTAGGTGTCTATGTGGAAATTGAAGTGAATTGTACATGTATGAGTTAATATTTTTGCATTACTTAAGCATCCTTCATTTTTCAAAGATCAGATTTCTTTCCTTTTTTTGGTGTCTCCAATGTAGTGTTGTTTTTAGATGCTATTATAAAATCAAACAAAGGAAAGCTAGTTTGAATCATATTCTTGCCAAAGCATTTTAAGTATTACAATAAGCATTACTGGTAATGCATTTCCTTGCTTTTAACAGCAGTTCTGCAATCAGAGCCTTTGCCTCTTCTGTCATTTAGCATACTAGAGAAAATAGTTGGCAATGAGAAGCTTGCTGAATACATTAGGGGAGAACCTGAACACGTATGGTTATAATGTGAAAGTGATATTGTTGATCAATAAAAAGTAATAAGCGATAGGCTGTATGTATTGTAGCTTTTCTGAAAGCTGTTTTCGGGAATGTGGGAAAAGCATCTCTTCATTAAATAGGTAGTACCATAATTGTGTTGCTTTTCTATATTTACCTAAACAGGCAGCAGACAGAGCTGAGAAACTTGATGTTACCAGAAGAGACAATATGATTTTTAAATCATTGTATGAATACGTAGTTACTAGAGGTTTTGGGGGGGTTGTTTTGTTTTGTGTTTTTTAATTTTCCCTCTCAATAAATGAATATAGAACTGTCTAGCTTAGGAAAATATATACCAGAAAAGCATTCATGTTTGTTCTTAACTTCTGCTTAGTTTTTGTGACTTCTGTCTTGGCGTAAAAGGAACTGGGGGGGGGGGGGGGGGAATAGATGAAGGCTGATACAGCTTATCCAACGTGCATGCTGATGAGGGGAAATGGTCAAACTAAAACTGTATGCTGAGCTAGCACAGAAAACAGGAATAGCTGTACAAACCCATTTGTTTCCCAGGAGAGATTTTCTGCATGACCAGGAGACCAAGGACAGACCTTGAGGATGTTGTCTGAAAAGACACAGGAGTACCTAATTGAGCAACAAGATTCAATTCAGCAGGGGTTGGGAGCAGGGATGTGGGTGAGCCTTATTCCATGTACTGTCATCTGGTTAGTTTACTGTCTCCCAGAAAATACATGCTTTTTGTGTACTTGATTATTTTTATTTTTTTTTTGTGGAGGGGCTGTTTCAACAGTTCTTAGCATAGCTTAAAGTCCTGTGCAGACCAGCTGTTTGTCTGGTGCCTTTCTCCTCTCTCTCTTGCCCATCTTCTGGTAATTCTCAAAGCCACTATCCATGTTAAAGCACACTTGGAAAAAGAATACTAATCTCAGTATCAAGTCCTTAAAAGCAATGAAGTTCCTAAAAGTTCCCTAAAACTTTAGGTAGGTTCCTACATAAAAGGAGGTGGGAACTTTCTGCGAAGAGAGGTGTTAAATCCGTTGACTGAAGGACTGCGTCTTGAGTGTGTTCGTTATTAGGCATGGATGAATCTCCACAGATAGGTGTGGTGTTGAGCGCAGGACAAACATCAACTGAAGCTTGCTATTGTCTGGAAAACAGAATAGGAAACAGAGTTTGACTGATGATGGCACTTGGAAAAATACTTGTTTATACGGTTTAGCTGAAGTAGTGGAAATAAGATCAAAAGATTTACTTATGCAGACATTCATTTGAAGTTATTGTCAGAAGGCAGAAGCTGGGAAAAGTTTCTGAGCTGAAGGCCGTAAGAGCGGTTTCTTTCATCACTGGGCTTGAACAGATGCATTTTGGAACAAGTTCTGATGAAATCTTTTTGTTGTAATGATTGATTGTACTAGTGATATGATGCCAAGGTAGTTAAATCCTGAACATCTGGCAAGGTGTTCAACCTGAGCTTATTGAAAGCCTCCTACAAGGCAAATGAGGTTATGTATGAGCAACTTTATGTAGATGATTGTGCTTTTATTGAAATATGACATGGAACACCTCAGACTCATCATAAGCAAGTTTGCTGAGGCAAAGAAAAATAAAGATGCACTTTCAATATCAAGAAACCTAAGGAATGTGCTATGCCTGTTGCTACCTGAGAAAGACTGTGGTGTAACAGCAGGTTTGAACTCATTGCTGGGTCAGGTTTCCCTCTTGTTAGTTTTCTCTATGCCCCGATTAACTAAGACATTTATTTCATGATCCAGAAATAAAGTGCTGTATATGGCAGATTGTTCAAAACAGGTTGGTACTGAACAGCAAGACAAAAGTGGCATCCTCCCAGGTCTGCTAAGCATGAGCAATATACTGGAACTACAGACCTGGAAGGAAAAACAATCCTGTTAGGATATGTGCATGCTGAAACAAGAGGGAGTTGAAAAGAGGCTGAAAACCAATCCTTCAAATGCAGAAAGTGGGGGTTTTGAGGTTTTGCTTTTTTTTGTTGGTTTTTTGTTGGGTTTTTTCTTTAGAATAGAAGTCTGAAAGGAAGAAAGGGTATAGCAAACTAATAATTAGAAAGACATTAACATTGAGGACGTGTCCAAGAAGAGGTCATTGTTTGACTCAGTGTTTGGGAATTGTTATAAATAGACACATCCATAAAACATGTTTTAACATAACTATAGTGGGTTTAAAGTCCTCTGAGACAGAAAGTTGTGAAGACATGCAGCTTAGTAAGATGGAGGGTTTCCATTATTGGAGGAAAAATAGTTGGGTGCCACTTCCAAATGCCACACCATTCCTCTGTGTAAGGGCAGTGGTGTGGATCTGGAATTGAACATAATCAATCAACAAGCCCAGGGAGCTAAATTGGCTATTTTCCTCTTGTTAGATAACAAATCACTAAAGACACTGCAGAATCTATTTTGTTTGAAAAGATAACTTAGTGTGATGTTTGAATTAAAATACAAAAATCTAGATAAATCTGAAGTGAACTGCATAAAAGCATTTAAAGAGTGATTTGTTCATTTCAATGTGTATCCTGACAAGCTGAATTTGCTGTTTCTAAGTAAATATTTGTCCTTTAAACTGGATGTTCTTGCAGCAGCTGAGAATAAAGTATCTTAAGGTCAAACTCCAGGAGATTAGCTGCAGGAGAAGGCTTTTGGTAAGTATTTTACAAGTTCAGTGGGGTGGGTTGACCTTGGCTGGCTGCCAGGTGCTCACCCAGCCATGCTCTTGCTCCCTTTCTCAGCAGGCTTGGGGGGGAGAAAATGGGATGAAAAAGCTTGTGGGTCAAGATAAAGACAAGGAGATCACTTGCCAGTTACCATCATGGGCAAATCATACTCAGTTTGGGGAAGATTAATTTCTTGCTAATTAAAAATAGCCTGCCATAGGCTGGGGAAGGAGGTAGCATTGCAGATTACCCACTTTTCACATAGAAGTGGCTGCTCCGTCACTTCTTCCACCTGCTTAGTGTGTTGACTTCCCCACAGCAAAACCCCTTCATCTTCCTGAAGTCTAAGTTCTATTGTAGAAACTGAAGCTGTGGTTCAGCTGCAGGCCCAGTTGTATTCAGCAGAGTACATGTCTGAAAGCTTAACAGTATATGCTTGTGTACTTCCCCCAGAAAATAAGGATTTGAGCTCATGCTTTTCTAGATTAGTATTATGAATGCTCAAAAATAGAAACTCTGTACAGTGACTTAATCCATGATTGAAAACCGGCTGCATGGTATTCTCAAGTATTTGCTACTCTAGTTCAGTGTAACCACTATCAGATTTTCCTTCCTGGGGGGTTGGTTTTACACCAATTCTGTAGGGGAAACAAAGCACTCAAATGTGTTTGGGGAGAGTGTGCTAATATTGCAAAAACTCATCCACCTGATTTTTATTGTCTAATAAATCATTATCTCACTGTTTGTTTTTTAAGGTGCTGCTAGCATTTTACTGTGTCAACAACCTGTTCACCTGTCTTTCTTGCTTGTGTAATGATATTCTGTAGATAAACACAGAGCAGCTGGCAAAGCTTTAACCAGGCTGTAGCTTTTCTCACAGTGCTTGTTTGGTTTTTTTTTAACAAATCCTCATGACCAGTTACTGATCGTTGTATTCATCTTGGAGTCCTTTTTCTTATGCATGCACAGCACCAGTTTAAGACTTCATTACACTCTACAAAATACGAATGTTGAGGGATTTTTTCCCCTTTTTTCTTTAATGGGTAGCACTTGAGGTTAAAAGAAAAAAACAACAAAAAATCCAAACAGCAAAGCCCCCAAAACAACTGCATACTTGGACTAGCAGAGTTCCTCTTTCATTTAATGTGAAGAAATAGTTTTACTACTAAAAATTGACACTTGAATTTAACAATGAGAAATTGTGGCTCACCTGCCTGTTAGAATGGTTGTTTGTTATTGTTATCTATTAGCATTTGGAAACTAATGAAAAACTCAAAGGACCTGTCCAAAGGAAGGATGTAAGTACATTTGCTTACATAAGAGGTGAAAAATGAACTGAGGGAACAACTTGCTGGTATCCTTTTCTGATGAGATAACTTAAATCTTTGGAACTTGTTACCTGCCAGTAAAGCCTACTAGTGCAACTGTGACTGGTGTAGTCAGCTTTCAATTGGATAAGTTTCTGTCACTGTAAGTCCATTATTTTTTCACACTGGCAATGAATAAACTTGGGACTTTGCACCTAAATCCTATTACTTTCAAACAAAATGCTTTTTCCTTGTGATCATGTTATGTAAGACTTAGTTAAGTTTAAATAGCTTAAAACTAGTTACATGTAAGCCTTAAAAAGACTATGTTGTCTCATCTCTGGCTATATTTAAAACGCTTAGGACCTAATTCTGCTTTGTGGTGCACAGAACATGTTGTCATCTCATACATCAGTTGATGTTTTCCAAAATGTTAGGTGTGTTTTTCTGTATGCTTCAGTGTAGGAGCAAGTTCTTAACTTCTAGCTCTTCCAAATCTCCAACTCAAAGGGAATGTGCTTTCACTTGTGAAGTCCCTTTTCTTATTTGTGTTATGCAGTAATTGCTTGTATTTGGCACTGTCTGATAAGGGCAGCATTTATTTCAGGGAATGGAAAGTTTGAGGTTGATTGTCATTGTCTTTGGGTATGTGACAATGTGCTTCTTTCCTTTCACTGAAGATACAGTAGATGATGGATTTAGACTGAGAACAACTGGGCCCTCGGTAATAGAATCATAGAATGGTTTAGGTTGGAAAGGACCTTGAAGATCATCGAGTTCCAACCCCTCTGCCATAGGCAAGGACACCTCCCACTAGACCAGGCTGCCCAAGGCCACATCCAGCCTGGCCTTGAACGCCTCCAGGGATGGGGACTCAACAACCTCTCTGGGCAACCTGTTCCAGAGCCTTACCACCCTCAAAGTGAAAAACTTCTTCCTAATGTTCAATCTAAACCTGCCCTCTTCCAATTTAAAGCCATTCCCCCTTGTCCTATCACTACATGCCCTAGTAAAAAGTCCTTCCCCAGCTCTCCTGTAGGCCCCCTTTAGGTACTGGGAGGCCGCAATAAGATCTCCCCGGAGCCTTGCCTTCTCCAGGCTGAACAGCCCCAACCCTTTCAGCCTCTCCTCATAGGAGAGGTGCTCCAGCCCTCGGATCATCCTCGTGGCCCTCCTCTGGACACGCTCCAACAGGTCCATGTCCTTCTTATGTTGGGGACTCCAGAGCTGGATGCAGTACTCCAGGTGGGGTCTCACCAGAGTGGAGTAGAGGGGCAGAAGAGAGACACTTATACCACCCTTTCCCTTACCAAAGGTGGAATCAAGGAAGCTACATAAATGAAAGGCAGTTCCATTGATGTGAATGCCATGGCCTTTCTCTAAAACTATTCACTTCAGCCATTAGAGTTGTAGCATCAGTTGTATCAGAGAAGAAATTGTTGAGTGGGTGATTGATGTTTGTTAACCTTTGTGGTGAAGGAAGAATAGCATCATGGGGCACTTGCAGCAATTGTAACTGTCGCACACAGACTACCAGCCAGTATTGTGCTGTGATTGTTTGTGGATACAGTTGCTGCGAAGTATAATAAAATATATGTATTTGTGTAAAAATACACCTTTACCATTACCAGGTACTATGGGAAAAGTTACCCTGATGGATGTGGGTTTACTTTATTCCCTTGTCAAAAAGCAACCTGGATTTACCATTGGCAAAATGCATATAATTAATGCTTTTCTGTATAGTTTCTTTCCATAGGGATCAAGTTAGGGTTTCTGAGTGTGTGGGAGAGACATAAATGCTTACTGCTGGAAAAATGCCAGTGAACAAGGGAGATCTGGAGCCTTTCATCTCAGGTCC
The DNA here is from genome assembly GCA_008711295.1 of Anarhynchus alexandrinus. Taxonomy (NCBI): domain Eukaryota; kingdom Metazoa; phylum Chordata; class Aves; order Charadriiformes; family Charadriidae; genus Anarhynchus; species Anarhynchus alexandrinus. The sequence continues at coordinate 3,528,500 of VUYV01000027.1, forward strand.
ATGGATTTTATTTTAAGCAGGGTTGGGGTTTGGCTGTTGTTCTGAAGCCTTTAGATCAGCAATTCAAAAATGATGAATATTTTCCAGAGGATAACTGACAGGCATCAGCAGATAGTTATATCACTAGTTGGGATCTTGCTCATCTGTATGGTTCCCTTGCTTCAGTCTATTCTTTGGATCATTTGGGATGATGTCTTCTGTCTCTTTGTGCTGGTGGTGGGGGCTCCTTTCCTGTTGTGATGTCAGTAGAAGAAAAAACCTGAACAAAATCTTTACTTCCCTACAGAGGATCGCTGAAACCTGGGAGAAACGTTCCCTTTAGTGTTCAAAGTATGGCCCACTGTCACTTATGTTTATAAGGTGATGCATATTTTATGTGGTAGTTGAAGAAGCAGTATTGATACTTGAAAGCTGCTGTTAAAAATAACAAAAAAGGCACTTGTGATTTTGTTTCAAAAGGAAAAAATCCTCCCCAGGAATAACCCTTATTTCTGGAAATGTGATTTCAAGGTGATTGTTAAAGTCCAGAATTACTGAATGGTTTGAGATTGAACCCTTGGCACCCTGGCTTCTTGTTGTAGTATCAGCTTTTGTTCTAGCTGTTTGCTGCTGTTTGGTGTTGAGAAGTCTGTGCTAGAATTTCTTTCCAGTTAGTTGACACTTTTTAGTGACAGCTTCTTGTAAACAAGCTGGTCTATCAAAACCAGATGTCAGAATAGCATCTTTTCATCTGATAACATGCAATAAGTAATCTTATAGATGTGTTACTTATCTAATAACCTGTAGCTAACAGGTCTGTTAGGCCCCCCCCCAGTCCCAATCCTCAAACTGCATGTGCAACCTACAGTGGTGATGTGGTAAAAGGGGTACTGCACTCTGGATACAGAAACAGGTCAAATAACACAAACAGTCAATACTTTAGTGGAAAAAGACAAAACGAGCAGTATTTACAAGTTGAAGTCCAGCAAATCAAAACAAAAGATTAGATGCATTAATTTGATGGTAAATGTGATTAATTGCTGAAATGAACTACCCAGATAAGTGATAGGTTCTCTGTTAGGTGCTTTCAAATGAAGTCTTTCTATTAATTTGAGCAGCTGAGGATGAGAACTACTAGTTCTTATTCTGCCAAAGAATAATAAGTTAATTTGGGTGGAATTATTTGAACCATATTTTGCTTAAACTGAAAGTAAAAATGAGCAGTGAGCATGGTGGTATCTTATTTTCTGCTACCAAATGGAACAAATTGCATTTAGAAAGTTGTGGTTATTTGCTTTAAACAACCCCCTGCTAAGAGATTTAGTTTCATGCGGCTTTGGCTTGCCAGGGACTGCATATGATTGACACAATTAATCAAAGATCACGCTGCTAATCCACACCAAACATAACACAGTCGAGAGAACTCAATTAAAACTTTTGTTCCTCCAATTTAAAAGATCAGCCACGTGGGAGCTAAGTATCTCAGCCTTACTTGTTTTGCTTGAGACCAGTCTTAATAAATTGCCTTACTTTGCTTCCGCAATGCAATTTAGATGTTTATAAATCAGCAGTCATGCTTTGCCACAATTCCACACATGAACTCCTACATCTTTGGGTTAACAACTTTGTCTAGAAAGTTTTAATGGATATAGGTAAATGCTGAAGGAAAATGCAAAAATCGGATATAAAAATAATTGGGTAGGGGAAATGCTGAAAGAAATGCTTTACTAAGCCTTACTTTATAAATACAGAAATTTAGAACTAAACAAAGTTAAATTTAGTAGTTCAGTTATAGGGTCTCCTTCTTATCATTAATTTTGAATTTTGTTTCCCTGACCACATATCGTAAGCTTTATCCTTCTCCCTGGGCACCTTTATATCAGGGTTATAGTGAAGACATGATTCAAGACTGTAAACTTTTGACAGCTTACACTTAGGGTACTGAAACTGCTTAATAAAAGACAACATCAAAAGCTTATGATTGGAAAGGCGCTCTATTTTGTAGAAAGTGTCTGTTTAAAGAAGAAAAACACCCTTTCATTTCAACTGCCTGAAAAGATGTTTCATCTATGACTTCACTTAGAATTTGAGTGGTGTGAAGCAGTGATGGAAGGAGGAAGCTGCTGGGCAGCATGATGGCTTACAGCAGTGTTAAAGGTAGCCTTAAATTCGCTATATTCTTGCACAAATAAGGTGTATAGGAACAGGAGTTGGTGCCAGAGTTTTCATGGAGGGCTGTTGTTAAATTGCTGGCTAAGAACCAATCCAGCAGGTAACAATGAGGCAGTATTTAGCATCACTTGTAGGACTAAATCTTTTTCCTTAAGTCCTACTGAAATAAAATAATTGCAGTATTTAACTGCTTGATTCTGTCAAGCGTGGAGGATGTATACTGTTTTCTTCAAAAGGTGTTAATGCTCTGTTGTTCCTTTTCAGGGACTAAACAGCTGTGCAGGTTTTAATGCTGTTGTACTATGAAGGCATGAAAGGATTTTTTTGCAGGATATGTATCTTGTGGAGACTAAAAAAGGGAGTTTAACAGTATGTTGTGGTACTTTCTGTTGAAATTTAAGTAAAAAGCAAAAATAACTGGGTTTTTTTTTCCAGTGTTCCTGATGGGCATTTATTGTGCTCTCACCACTTCTAAGCATGTGTTGCTTTTGGCAGAGGTTTGCTACTGATCTTTTTCATAGAATCATAGAATGGTTTAGGTTGGAAAGGACCTTGAAGATCATTGAGTTCCAACCCCCCCCTGCCATAGGCAGGGACACCTCCCATTAGACCAGGCTGCCCAAGACCATGTCCAGCCTGGCCTTGAACACCTCCAGGTTCAACAACCTCTCTGGGCAACCTGTTCCAGTGCCTTACCACCCTCAAAGTGAAAAATTTCTTCCTAACATTCAATCTAAACCTGCCCTCGTCCAGTTAGAAGCCATTCCCCCTTGTCCTATTGCTACACGCCCTAGTAAAAAGTCCTTCCCCAGCTCTCCTGTAGGCCCCCTTTAGGTACTGGGAGGCCGCAATTAGATCTCCCCGGAGCCTTCTCTTCTCCAGGCTGAACACCCCAACTCTTTCAGCCTCTCCTCATAGGAGAGGTGCTCCAGCCCTCGGATCATCCTCATGGCCCTCCTCTGGACCTGCTCCAGCAGGTCCATGTCCTTCTTAAGTTGGGGACTCCAGAGCTGGATGCAGTATTCCAGGTGGGGTCTCACCAGAGTGGAGTAGAGGGGCAGAATCACTTCCCTCACCCTGCTGGCCACACTTCTTTTGATGCAGCCCAGGATGCGGTTGGCCTTCTGGGCTGCGATCGCACTTTGCTGGCTCATGTTGAGCTTCTTGTCAATCAGCACACCCAGGTCTTTCTCT
>VUYV01000027.1:3532228-3676353 GCA_008711295.1 Anarhynchus alexandrinus
ACTTCTCAAATATGATGGCTAGTGGCTTAGCGACTTCATCTGCCAGTTCCCTCAGGACCCACGGATGTATCTCATCAGGTCCCATGGACTTGTGCACCTTCACATTCCTCAGGTGGTCTCGCACTTGATCTTCTCCTACAGTGGGCAGTTCTCCATTTTCCCAATCCTGGCTTTTGCATTCTATGTCATGGGCAGTGCGGCTGCAGTCCTTGCCAGTGAAGACTGAGGCAAAAAAGTCATTGAGTACCTCAGCCCTGTCTCTGTCCCGGGTAACCAGTTCTTGTGTTTCCTTCCAAAGAGGGCCCGCATTTTCCCTGGTCTTTTTTTTCTCGCTTAAAGAAGGATTTTTTTTGTTTGTCTTAATGTCCCCGGCCAGATTTAGTTCTATCTGGGCTTTAGCTTGTTTAACCTGGTCCCTGGCTGCTCGAATGATTCCTCTGTATTCCTCCCAGGGTACCCGCCCCTGTTTCCACTGTCTATAGGCCTCCTTTTTCCTTTTGGTCATGTCCAGGAGCTCCTTATTCATCCATTCAGGCCTCCTGGCTTTTCTGCCTTCCTTCCTCTTTGTAGGGATGCATTGCTCCTGAGCTTGTAGGAGGTGGTCCTTGAATATTAACCAACTTTCTCAGACCCCTCTTCCTTGGTCTGCATATGTAACCTGGCCCTTCTAAAAGTATTTTTGCATTGTTTCATTCTTCAATGCATTAAGAATCAACTTCAGATACTTTACAGCTATTTGTTTTCTGTAGTATCAGGTGTTTTTTCTTTCATCTAGTGACAACTAATTCTAATTCTCAGTCTACAGTTAGTGCCATCTTAATGTGTCTTACACTGTCATTAAACCCAACTATTTTCACTTTATACACATCTCCTGCAAATCTTGTGTATGTTTTACTGACTGCTTCTTTAGAATAATATGAGGTTGTGCTTATCGGAGCCCATGAATCTTTCACCAGGTTGCTGGCACCTACTAAAAGCTACTTCTTCCCTCCTCCCGCTTGTATGTCCGCTCTTGTTTAACAGTCAAAATTCTTATGTCCCCCCCCTTCTGTTACTTTTCCAATATTTTGATAGACCTTTCATAGGGATCAGAATTTCCAGTTGTTAATATTAAAAAAAATATATATCCCTTTTATGGGGTAAACTTTTATTATGAATATTTCTCAGTGATTTTGATGATGCATTCCTTTATACTTCTATTATAATTGCTGTTTTGTTTTAATATGGCCAAAAATCCATTGTGATAATTCTGTTCTTTGCCACTCAGAATACTTATGGCATAGTTTTCTCTCTGTAATGCCATGTTCAGTTGTATTACTTGCTTTGTGAAGTCTTTACATCTGTTTGGTCCTGGTAACTCATCTGGTAGATTCAGGACTCTTTCCCTTCTGTGACTTGATTCTTATGATCCTCAAAGTGAGGATTCTGATCAGATAACACTGTGCATTGTGTTGCAGGGGTTACCACACTGCTTGATAGACTACCATGTTGTTTGGTAGATTTTTGTGGTTTTATTTGTTTGTTTTAATGTGGAAAGCAGTTTTGTCTTGTTTTGCCTAGAACTGAAGTGTACTTTTGTTTAATAAACAAAACTTGTGATTCAGTAGTTTTCTCCACCAGATAATTATTCCACAAGTAGTGAGAATGTGGGGATGGTTTTGGAGATCATGATAGCTGAGTAATGCCTCAAGTTTATTACATGAGATTTTTTTTTATTCAAGGTTGAAAAAAAAATGTCTAAGTGTGCATAAATGTCTTAAGATGATTCTTTTCCGTGCTGCCATGCTACTTATCTAGCTTAAAAACAAACAAACAACAACAACAACAAAAAGACAAAAAAACCACAATAAATTTAACTAGTTGAAATAGTATTTTATTTGCAAAAATAACATAATATTTTGTCTTCAATGCAGAGAACAGACCCACAGCTCCTTGCTCAGTTCTACTACGCTGATGAGGAACTAAACCAAGTAGCTGCTGAACTGGACAGTTTGGATGGAAGAAAAGACCCACAGAGATGTACGCTGCTAGTCAACCAGTTTCGCTCTTGTCAGGTAATCATAATGGCACGTTCCTGATTTCACTGTCATTTCTGTGTATATTAAATGTATTACATTACGATTTGTTGTATTAATCAGTTTTATTGTCAAATGTCTTTAAAATGAACTAAAATGAAGTCTTGGTAGATATATGCCTTTCCTTAGTGTAAAAGGTATATTTTTGAAAACACTATTCATAAATCTACTACATCTCAGTTAAGAGTGTGTTGATGCTTTCCCTTAAACAAGAACATACATTAAAGACTGTTTCCTTTATATAACATAAGCATACAGAGCTTACTAGAACATGAGAAATATTTCAAAATTCCAGGCAGTATAAATTAGCTATGTCTTATGTAGGTGCTCAGCTTTCATACCTCATGAATCTGATAGCTTTTCATTAATACATGAATTATGTGAAGACACCTGGTACTCTTGCTGATTTTTGAAAAAAGTATCTGCGTCATGTCAATAGTCTTGAAGATGAGAGGAACCACTGAGGAACGAAGCAAAAGAGGGGGTTTATGTAAATTATTTCAAAAGTATGAGTCTGTCTCTAAATTCCTGTTGTATGATACAGTTCACCTAAAAACAGATTTCTGAGGGTATTTGCTGAAACTATGGCTATACTTTGAGTGAGACTTGAAAGGAGAAGAATCAGAGACTGCAAAGACCAATTCAGCTAAGTCTAGCTCTCTAACTTGGGTGGTTTTGTGACGTGATTTATTAAGAAAAACAATTCAGAAATTGAAAAACAGTTGAGAAAACATAACTTTCCCTGTCACGCTGTATGCCATTCTACACCAACTTTTTCAATAATAAAATTCAAATTTTAGACGTAGAACCTACTTTGGTGGTACACTTTATACTTGCACAAATGCTTTGATACTTCCTCTCCCAGTCACACCCAAGAAAAACACTTTAAAGCAAAGTAAGCTCAAGTCCAGAATACACCATGCTCAGGTGGCGGGAGGATTTCTGTATAAAAAGTAAACGCTTGCTGTCAACTCAGGAGAACTGTATAGTAATAAAGATTCATTTACATCTCCACTAAGTAAGAAATGGCAGTTAAGTGTAAAGGATGTATTCTGATTCACCCCTTGCTAAAATTTCTTGCTGTTACTAATAGTAAAATGTACTAAACTTCATTACGTGGAAAAATTTCATTATTAATCAACTTAAGATGAGTTTTAAGAACAGTGCCCTGATCATCATAGCAAATGTTCACATTGTTAGCTGAGTCTGTTGAAAAACAAAAGTCATCTATGTGCTTGCTTGCAAGAGAACTAAATTTAAAAAGTGCAGGTTTTTTGAAGAGCGCTTACAAAGAAAGAATTGTCAGTCAATGTATTGTTATGTCAGAAACAATTTTAATACTTCTCTCTACTTTGAATATCTTCACAAGTTCCTACCGTATTGTGACTAGAGAAAAATGTAGAGTTTAAGGGTTTACTGAACTGGAAACTGAGTTTAGTAACCAAGCCAAAATTCAGTGACTTGGAGGGAAAAAAATAGGGGTGATAGTTATCCTGAAAGATCATTGACTTCAGCCTTCTGTGTGAGGGATCAGCTGTACCTAAATCACTCTTCACAAATATTTATCTGACTCATTGTTATAAACTTCTAGTAATGGACATTCCACAAACTTTCTAGGCAAATGCTTTCCAGACTGTTTTTTTAAGAAAGGTTTTCTGATAATAAGGATGGATGAACAATATCGTGGTGTAAGATAAACTCGTTGTTTGTTGCTTTATCCCTGGAGGTTACGATTTATTCCCTGTTTCTCTGCAAGTGCACAGGCTTTCTGATTTGTTTCTTGTAGTATAGGCAGATGTGAGGAGCTATTCTGTTCCAAAAGTAGCTTCTCTGAATGTTTCACCTGTAGTAATGCAAGAAATGCAGACTTGGATAGCTCCTTGGTCAGTTTGCTTGGCTTGTTATATAGTGACTCACCACCTTGTGACTCTTAATACCTTCTGATGCCTGGTAATTTCTTCTTTTCATTTGTCAAACTGATTGCTGTTACTAAAACAATCTGTTGCTAGAGCTGAAAGAAAAGATAGAGATGCTTTTCTTTTTTCATGTAACTATTTTTGTAACTTCTAATTTTCAAAGTTCTGCAGAATAGGTCAGATCATCGTCAAATGTCATGTCAAAAATGGCTTTGCTAATGAGGATTTACATTATTTTGTAATACTTTTTGTAAAAGCAATGGGGTTTTTTTTTGGTTTTTCCTTTTAAGAATTTGTCATGGAAATGCCAAACAAGAGAAGGAGCAGTATTTTAGTAAGGATTCAGAATATAGGTTTTTGCAAATCAGATATTGCATGGTAAGAGAAGTATGTTTTAGCCTAAGGTATGGTGGAGTTTGAGGATGATGGAGAACCAACAGCCTGGGGTCAAAATGGTTGTAATGGAAGGTTGTGCATGTGAAAGTAGGATAGCAGCTACATTGTGCAATACCTCTGTGATATCTGCAACACTTACAGAATTCTGAGACTTTTTTTAGAAATGTGCTCTTTCTGACTCTTCAAGCAATGCTTTTGAAAAGGAACTTGTGACCACAGAAAGTTAACCAGACTCCCAGTCTTTGCATGATTTTTTTTTTCTATTTTTTCCTTGTTTTTCCTTGTATTTTTAAGGTTTCCAGATTATTCCCAATTTTTATCTCCATGAAGTTTGCAGAAGCATAGTCCTTCTATCAGCTTCTAGTGTTTTCTAAGGGCAAAGATTTCTAAAATTCCTTGACCTTCTGCCTTTTCATCTGGTTTCAAAATTAATTCATTGTTCCTGGGTTGCTTCTTTTCAGATCACTTCCTGATAGTATCTGCGTGATTAAAAAGTGATGTTTTGAAAATTTATATTGTTTTATTAACTAGAGGAGAGAAATGTCTTTAAATTAGTCTGATTTTTCTGAAAGACCAAGTCCTACAAACTGTGATTCTTTTTAGAGAGAGGTTATATTCTGTTGGATCTTAACTATATCTGAAGTGCTAAGTTTTATATCTTTGTCTTTATTTTCCACTTTTGGTACTATTGTTAAAGAACTCCAAGTTTACTATAGTATGTGAACAGATTCAGACAAAACAGGTCTCAGCCTAAAAGATGTAGTGTTTTATAGTGGAAATACTTAATGTTTTCCATCTTAAAATCAACAGTATTAGTCAAGGCAAGTTGAAGGTATGGTGCATTGTGATGTTCCCATGCATATGCAGAGAGCTTCAGTCTTCAGAACCGTTGACACAGAACTGCAACTCTGAATGTTGTCCTATACTGTTTGAGTAAGAATCAAGGTAATGGTTTTCAAAGCTTTGCTTCTCATTTTCACATTAATGCAATATAACACTTTTTTCTAGTTATGGTAGCCTATTATAAAAATGACATCCCTCATTTTGCTTTGGTGTTTGCATGTCAGTGGTAGGATATTATAAGAATGTAACATTAATATAGTATCTTGCATTTATTGTGTGGTTAATACCTATCCAACAGAATTAACCACTTCTTCCTCTAGTGGTTTCTGTTAAAATTAACAATAACCTAAGTGTGCAGAGATGAAAAGATATGAAAGTTTTTCTTCAACAAAAAAAGGGTAGGTAGGATGTCATACTTTGGTTTGAACTTCATTGATGGTCATAGAGGGAAAGTACTTTTTTTTCCCCGGTAAGAAAGACATATTTGCATCTGTGAATCTTGAGTAATATGCTATGCTAGTTCATCTGAGTTTTTCTCCCCTGCAACACAAATAATTCATTAAGGTATTTCTATATTAGGGTTATAATAAGGTGCCCTTTTCTATGCTGCTCCCAACATCACACAATATTGAATTTCATAAGAAGTAATGGTATTTTGTGTATGTATAATCACTCATGCATTTGTGATCATCCTCTAAATTAATTTGCCCTGATTATTGCTTTTTTCACATTGATTAATATTTTGTTACTTGATTTGATAAACTGATTTAAAACAATTTTTCAGCCATTTAAATGGAATTAGGTTTAATGTTACATATTGCAGAACTTCATTGGTTTTGTTTTAGAGTAAAACTTTGTTTCTAACCTAGAGATTTTGTTGGGACTTGATAGCAAAACACTGGACCTGTGTCTAAGTACTTATCACTGTGAAAGTGTTTTCAGGATCATAGTACTTGCTTGCTGTTTCAGTAGGCTGAGAATTATTTCTCTGCGTACTGTAGTGAAGTCTCAGAATAGCATATGAGTCAGTTCCCAGCATGGTTTTAACAAAACTATTCCTTGAACTGCAGATTGTGAGATTGTGTCTCAGCAATGTGTAATTTGATCTGCTAAAGTACAGTAGGAAGGAATTTGTCCCTGTCAGGGCACCGACCTGAAGGAAATCTTCGACTTGCCGTTGTCTTACGCCTTGCACTGTGCCACAGAATAGTAAAATGGGGAATTTATAGTATTTGTGAAACATGGTGGTTTCTGGCTCGCTGGTAGGAGTGATTGACGCAGCATTGACTGGTAGCATATTACTGTTTCAACTCACTCTTTGCCTGCTATTTCCTTGCTTGAGAAGCACCTCTTGAATTACTGCAGTTGGCAGTCCAGCATTTTCAAGGCAGCTATCAGCAGTTTCAGTTTGCTGTAACATTAGGCTTAAAATGTACCCTTTAGTGGGCTGCTTAATACATAGGTCACTCCTCCCTATCGTGAGTGAGAACCAGATCCCTATGAACCTGAATCTCATTATCTATCACAGTGTAAGTTAATGTTGTTGAGGAATCAAAGCCCTTAGAGAAAGCTGGAGCATATTTCAGTGTTGTGTTGTTATTACTTATCTGTCTCAATTTCTGTAGCAATATAAAATGTGATGAATGTTACATAAAAAAACTGTTTCAACCAGACTTATCTCCATATTTCTTCCTGCTCAAAGTATCAGTTGAAAGCATCATTATGAGATGAGTTGAGATTCAAGTGTCAATGAAAACAAAGCTTAGCCCTTATTGTAAAGGAGTAGGTGTTGGAGTGGTTTGAACCTACAAGCTGAAAGAGCTTACTATAGAGTGTGGAAAGAGGGTAAATATGGGCTGTGGGAAACAATGAGTAATAAGATGGTAGAGGGTAAAATATTGCTGGGAGCCCATCTGGGGAATCTCCTTTGTCACAGAGTGGCATGCTAAAATCATAGAATGGTTTGAGTTGAAGGGACCTTTAAAGATCACATTTCATTCCAGCTCCCCTGCCATGGGCAGGGACACCTCCCACTAGACCAGATTGCTCAAAGCCCCATCCAGCCTAGCCTTGAACACTTCCAGGGATGGGACATTCACAACTTCTCTGGGTAGCCTGTTCCGGTGTCTCATCATCCTCAGAGTAAAGAATTTCTTTCTAATATCTAATCTAAACCTACCTTCTTTCAGTTTGAAACCACTACCCCTCATGCTATTGTTACACTCCCTGATCAAGAGTCCCTCCCCATCTTACCTGTAGGCCCCCTTTAGGTACTAGAAGGCTGCTATAAGGTCTCTCTGGAGCCTTCTCTTCTCCAGGCTGAACAACCCCAACTCTCTCAGCCTCTCCTCATAGGAGAGGTGTTCCTGTCCTGTGATCATCTTTGTGGCCCTCCTTTGGAAGCTCTCCAATAGGTCCCTGTCCTTCTTAAGATGGGGGCCCCAGAGCTGGATGCAGTACTCTAGGTGGGGTCTCACGAGAGCGGAGTAGAGGGGCAGAATCACTTCCCTCGACCTGCTGGCCATGCTTCTTTTGACACAGCCCACAACAGTGGTTGGCTTTCTGGGCTGCAAGCGCATGTTGCCGGCTCATTCACTCTTTCACCTACCCAATACTGCCAAGTCCTTCTACTCAGGGCTTCTCTCAATCCACTCATCGCCCAGCCTGTGTTCATGTTTAGGATTTCCCCAACCCAGATGCGGGACCTACGCTTGGCCTTGTTGAATCAAAATCAAAATTTTAATTAAAAAAAGAAAATTATACTCTTCATCTTTGAAATATGCTTTTTGTGTATCTTAAAAATTTAAAAGTATTATTTGCTTTCTGAAGCTGCAGATGGATGAATAAGACAAGTCTAAAAGTGGGGGAAGCTCTTCATCTGATACTCTTTAGTGTCCTGTTGAAGCAATGATGATGTTTGATAATGGGTCACTTTAGGAGGTAGTTACCAATTTCTGCTTGATAAAGGGAAACCAGTCCGGTTGCCTTTCACCTCAGTTTACACTATGTACATGGGTACATTTCTAGATTGCTTTTTTCTTTAATTAAAATACAAACAACCAAAACACCACTGCCACACACAATACTGAAGTTGTTGCAGGGTTTGCAAAATGTCTAGTACAATTCCCTGAGTGTAGGAAGACCATGACTGAGCTGCACTGAACTCTATCATAGAACATGTGTGGATTTCTCTGTAGTGGGAAATGCAAAGGATCTTCAGAGTGTGAGGTTTGAATTTTTTAATGTGTATATTTAAAAATAAATAAAAGCTGATATAGCATGGAATGACAACACAGGTGGCAATCAATAATGCACAAGGGTGAAACTGATGCTAGACTGACAAGTTGCGAAATAATGAAAAGGGAACTTATCTTTGTATACACAAAACAATTAATTTTTTATCAGTGAAAAAAGGGATGTGATTATCTTAAATAGTGCATGCTGTCGAAGCCATAGGTTGTTATTGAAGGGACTGTGATGTGAGGTTATGCTGCACCATCTGCTCACAATGACTGCATTCATTGTGTGTAAACTTCTATAGAAAAAGTGTTTGGTGGAAGATGTAGCCATCCATTTAAAACATGAGGAGATAATAGGAGAGCAAGATTAATATTTTATCTATACTTCAGTTAGAGCAGTACTCTTTATTTTTTTTGGTCCAGTTGTCATGAATTTTGTTCGTATTTAGAAAACATTTTCTTTGTTAAAGAGAACTTGGCTCTATATGGCTCTTAATTTCTGAGGTTATGAAGTCTTCTAACATTCTATTTAAAAAGATAAGATGATGTTTCATTTCTTAATACATGATTATCTGCCCTAGATCATACTTTTTATATTAAGAAAAATTGACACGTTGGTATCTTGATTGAATATTGACATAGTGAACCTGAGACACGCTGGTGTAATTCCCAGAGCATTTGAAGGCTAAATGAGGACAGTAGAGCCAGGTCAGTTTTAAACTGACTTTACTCAACATTTTTGAAGTATGAGACTATACCAGATCCACTTCTGTAGGAATTAATGTAATGTGACATGTCTGACTATCAGGGGCTTTATAGTTCTTCCACATTGTTCAGCGGTGCCATCAGAGGATTGCTGTCAGCTCTGCTAAATTTCTCCTTTTTAAAAATGTTGTGGTTTTTTTTTTTACTGTTGCAAGGAAGGATAAATTCTGGTATCAGTCACTGAATTGTTTATGTAGTCTCATGACTTAAATATGCTGCAGTTTCCCTTTTTTCCATGTGCATGTGGTAGCACCATGTTAGCAAGATTAACAATATATGCAAATTATTTATTTGGTGATATTTCTGTGCTTGGGGATTAAGTATGTCTTCTTCTGTTAGAAGCTTTTTCACTTAATCATCTAAGAAAAAAACCCTTTCTTTTCATTTAATTTTTCTTCAATGCTGGGGAAGGATGATAAAGACAAGAAGGCAAATTATTTTTTAAAGACAGTTCTTAGCAGTGGAATTCAATTTTCATTGTGACCTTAAAGTACTTAAAAGTTAAAATAAAGGCTGACTTTTTCTATATGAAATAATTCATAAATCATTAACTGTTTCCTCTATTTTCAAGGGATATAACACCAATATTATAACACTATCTATATATGTATTTCAAATATGAGTAATGGGTTATGAAGAGTATTTTGTGGAATTTTGTGTTACTCGTGTCAAGTTGTCATAAGTAAGTTTTCATAAAACTAAAGGAAGCCTTTAGATGTTTATCTACATATATCATGCTTTGGGTGTAACAAGGACTTCTACATATTAAAAGGAGGGATTATGAAAATATTTTGGAGTTTGGGAGAACAGATGAATTTCAGACTGCCCTGTGGTAACTGTTGGTGTATAACTTAACAATAAACTACTAATTGAATGGCTAGATTTCAAGGTGATGGGAAGAAAATAAACTGTTACCCATTAGCTTGTTCAGTCATTGTAACTTTGGAGAGAAGGAGAAACTTAAATAGTTCAGTCATAACTCCAGGTTCCTTTTGTGGTGTAAAGATATAGAGACTGTCTTCTGCGTCAAACTTGCACTTTGGAAAGCATTTGTGTTAGCTTGTTGCAGCATAATGTTCTTGGTGGAAAAAGCGCAGACTTCAAGACAGTAATTTTTAAAAAAAAAAATCATTTTTGAAAGAATTTACATGTATTAGCAAGTTAGTATTGCTTCAAGGAAGTTTGAAGTGGTTGATATGAAACCAGCTTGTGATAAGGAAAAGCTTGGCGAGCAGGCATGGGATGGCAGGCTTTGTTACGACATGCTTTTGCACTGCTTGCACACATAAAAACTTCCCATTTTAAAAGCTTTGGGAAACAAATACTTGTGTGAAATGAATTGTGCAAAAATTCTGTTTTGGTTAAGAATGCTTACCTTCTTGCTTAAGCCATCTGCTCTCTCCTGCTGGATTTTTATTTTTTAGAGTAGTGCTAATTTTTCAACACTTTTAAAAGTAGCGTTGAGATGAACAGCAGCAGTATTACCCCAAGTACATGGTTCTTCCTGCTGCGAATCAAATAAAGCTGACTTCTTTTATATGCCAATACTGCTCCTTGTTCCATAGTTCAGTAAAAAGCCCAGAATTTAATTTAAAAATGTAGTGCTCTTGATACAACTGTATGATATACACAACATAAATTCTTGGATTTGCTTTGAGAATACATTGTCAGTTCTCAAGGCTTCTGTGCATGAAGATTACCTAAGCAAATACTAAGCAATTGGTATTAGCTTGTATTCTTTGATTTTTCAGGTGCCCCAGGGTATCCGTAACTACTGCTAAAGTCGTTTTTGTTCCATTTATATAGTGTTTATAATGAAACAGCATAGTAGTTCATGTAGAAGCGTAAGTGATCATCTTTAGGCTGCAAAGCTCGTTGAATCAATTTGTGCAACTAATGCACTGAGATAAACTGTCTTATTGACGTAAGCTCTTGTAGTTTTACTTAATAATTGTTCTGATACTGTGAGAAGGTCTTTTTTGGGGTGTTTTTGTTGGTTTTTTTTTTTCTGGTTAGGTCTGATGTAGTCTTATAAATATAAAACAAGGATGAATTCTAGCAGGCTTGCAGTCATGTCTACTTTGACTTGCATGATAACTGGGACTGAAAAATTTTCCATTTTCACACATTTCTACAAACCCCTGGCCTCTGTGTCAACCCTGTTTATTATTTGTACTATTGTCCTCCACGGGGATTTCGAAAATTTGGCTGGCAAATAATTTAACCCTGTAGGTGGAATGTGAAGAGTTCTCTCAGTATATCTAACTAACATATTTGTAGTTGCCTGGTTTATTCTGCAATGCAAATAAAAGTCTAAAAGTACACCATATTTTTATAATTGGGAAAAATAAAATTTTGAGGGCCTTCCTCAACAAGGAGGGCAGTAGTATCTTTATGTAAATTTTTTAGGAGATCCTTAAATCATTAATTTAAAATACACAGATAGTAGAAATGATCCTAGGCCTGAATAGAATTGAGGTCTCCAAAGATTTGGGCTCTGCAGTTTTGAGTTGAACTATTGCTGGATATAACTCTTTATTGGTGGTATAGTACTGTATTGGCCTTTCTTTATCTTTTCTCTACAACTGCATAACTTCAACATAACTTTCTCAAATAACTCTGTATTCAGTGAAATCAGATTTTCCATTGTTTTTTAATGCAAAGTGTGTTCTTTCTCTCCTAACAAGTAAAAGCTTTTAAATCTACCAGTGCCATGAATTAACACTGCTAGTTTTATAACTATCTTAATGGAAAAGCATAAAGTGATTTCAGGAAAAGGAGAAAAAAAAATAAATTTTGGGTGGTTTTGGTCAGAGACCTGTGATAACTTTAGCAGCTGCGCATGTGGATTGCCCAGTCTTTGATTCAAGCAAGCCCTTGGGCACTCAGTAGAAATGTTATAAACATCTTAGTTTCAGTAAATATCTTCACTTTATTGCTTGGATATGTGGTTGAGTATGGGCAAAAAAGATAAATAAGCTTTGATTTTATTAAAAAGTCTGCTCAAACATGTGTTTCTGTGTTATCACACATAATTCCTTAGGCATAATTCCATGGTCCATTGGCAATGTCAATTTAAAGGTTTTCCATTCCCAGTTTACACTATTCTTGTTCCTGTACGCACACTTCAGCATGGCACCCCCTCAAAGTACAGTGTCCCATTAGCTTAAGCTGATTTACAACTGTGCTGCTATCAAAAGAGGTAGCTTTGTCTGTCCGTCCTTCCTTCCAGCACCAGTCTGTGTGCTCCAGGAATGTGGCTCCTGTTCTAGTAGTGAGTGAACCGCCATGGAGTGGGTGGGATCACCTGGAAGTCTGGTCATGGAGGAGGTTTTGGTGGTGTCACACTCTCAGCCAAGTGGTCACATTGATTCATTGTCCATGTGGTGGGTGCATGATGGCATGGAAGTGCTGACATACAGCTGGAGCAGTGTCCGCATGTAGGAGTGAAGGAGAGGAGTGGGTGTATAGATCCTTATGCGTAGCCAGTTTAAATAAGCTTGTGGTCAGCTTTAAACCTCTAGGAAACTACATCTTCAGCTATACTGATATATGTATTTGCAGAGTCATTCTGTGAACTTTAATGGCGAAATGGTCTGGGTTACTGTGGATCAGTGCACTGAAACCATTCACATTTGCGCCCTGTACAAGTAAGCTGAGAGGGCTGGTGAGACAGCCTGGAGATGGGAACAGAAGCTGCAAAGTAGGTGAGATAAGGCGCTAACTTCTCAAGTTGGCCTTGCTGCCTAAAACTTAAACTGCAAAATGGCCTTATGCCATTTGCTGCCTGTCTTTGAAAAGCAGCTTTCCATTTCAGGTGTGAAAGAAATTTATCTGGAGGTGTCTTCTACTATCTGATAGGTTTAAGTGGTATGAGAATAAGGAATTTCTAGGGAAAAAAAAAAACAACCACGCCCTTTTGTTCTGTGCTTTCTCTGAATTGTATCCGTGCTGAAGGGAAGGCAATTTTTAAAAGGGAAGTCAGCATTAATGAGCATCCCTTGATGAAGAAAGTATCTGTGAAGAGCTGTTAAATAACTCATAGGACAATGCCGGTGTCATAGTGGATTGGCAGTAAGTTATCTAAGAAATACTAATTGTATTCATTAACATTCCTGACAAGAGCAAACTGGGAGTATGTACCATAATCACTGTGAACAATGAAGCAGTTCAGAGGTGCGATGTTTTCATGTTTGATTGCATCTGTCCATTGAAGAACACTTTAATATAGAATTAGGCAGAAATAGATCTCACTAAATGAGACAAGTTAGACTAAAGGTGTGAAAAAAACCTCCTTGCTGGATTCTGAAACCTAATGATTGGTTAGAACTTGGCAAGAATCTATTCCTGATGTTATTTTGTTAATATCAAGGTTAAACAGTGTGGATTGAGCCAGCAGTACTTTTAGCTAAAGTAATGGCCAAGTCTTTCTAGCCTACTTAATTTGCAACCCCTGAGACATTGTGCTTAGTTGTGTTAGTGGAGGTCAATGAAGGAGAGAGCAGGGTAATAATTGAGATCTGGGGAAGAAGTTGACTGAAAGAAACCTTCATGTTCCCAAAGTTTAGAAACTGTAGCAGACAAAGATATTTAGCAGTAGAGGAAAGAAGTAAGAACCAAAAGCGGATCCTCTCCAGCCTCTTTAGTTGTATCGGAATGCTTGGGGGTTACTGATTGATCTGTGGTGAGGAGGGAATCATGCTTGTTTCCTGAATTGTATCAGTTTGTGGGGCTTTTTCTAAAATATAACAGAGCTGGTGGGCTTCAGAGAAATTCTCCTAAGGTCTATATTTAAGAGACTTAATGGAGATGTAGGAAAGCCAGAAATTCGTGCTGGAAGGATTGGGCAGTTGACTGATGCGAGAGTGAACAAAATCTTGTTCAAAGAAAATTATTCTCTTCTATACAATCTCTTCCAATTGAAGTGGGGACAGTGCCAGTTTAGGAAAGAAAGTGAAGCTGAGAAGAAAAGCATTTTTTATTTAAGTAGTGATATCAAGATTAACCTTAAATTCCAGACAATGCCCCTTTCTGCTGTACTGTATCTGTGATAATAGAGCTTGTAAGTTGGGTTTTTTTTCCTATAGAGCTTCATCTCCAGTTCAGCTGTTTTATAATTGATTACAACATTTGTCATTTCATTACTCCTAGTCATGATTATTTGTGAGTTGCATTGCTCCAACAGATGTCTTCTCTGTGCTGCTTGACATCTTCAAACAGTTGGTGTCAGGTACCTGTTTGCTGTTTGGGTGTGCAACTGAGTGAAAGCTTGTAACACTTATTCTGAAAACACACAGGCTTGTCAACCCTTTCATACGTTTTTACTGTACTTCAAAGCACTGTGAATGAAGAAAAAGAACCTGAGTATGATTGTGTTAAATACACTAAGTAGCCTGTAAGTATCAGAAAAGTTATTTTTTTCCTTCAGTTGGACTCAGGCTATGAATGATTATTTTAAATTTACACCCCCCACCCCCAAATGTTAAATGATCAGTGGGAAGATATAGCTAGGTACAAAACAAATGTGCAGCAGTAAACACTTCTAATTGGTAAATAAAATAATTAATAGTGTCTTTGAATCTTGCCTAACAGCTTTTCTTCATTGTTCTTGGGAAACTTCTGGTCACTTATTTTTTTTCACTATAGAATGATTATCATGAAAATATACAAAATGCTTGAGCATAAGTTGGGCCGTCAATACAACTCTATCAACTAACAAGAATTTTATTTCCTTTCTGTGTTTTGGATTTATATTTGATCTTATGGAGTGATTAATATTGTAAGATATTTTTTCTTTGAAAAAAGGTTCGTAATAGTGTGTACTATTGCACTCTTAAATTGTAGTTTCCCATGTTGACAAGTTCTTTCATGTGTTTCCACTTGCTCATATAGATCAAATAGGTCATTTGGAGAAACTGCCTGTTATCTAAGACTGTGAGCAGAGAGGATTGAAAATGCTGTGCACTGCAGGTCAGGGAATTAATTTGCGGCAGAGAACTGTGGGGAGGAAAGCTGGCTCCATGCCAGCTCAGCACTGAATGTGTTGGGGATGTGTGATGCTTTCACTCTGCACTAGGGGAAGGCAAAGTGAAGGTGGCAATAAGTCACAATTACATTGCCTCCATTTTGCTTGTGGCCTCAGCTGCGAAGCAGCTTTGGAGCAATACGGAGAAGGTGCTGCAAAATCTGTGCCAGGCTGAAATTTTTTCATGCTTGGGAAACCTTGAAATACATTTTAGGGCAGTTTTGGGATTGCTGTACTGTGGTAGGAAGGCAGTTGCCTAGTACTGGTGGAGGAGAAAGCCCATGTTATGTTTATTGCAGCACGTATCCCTGTTCAAAGCAAGTGTCTCTTATTCTTCTGTTGCTATGAAACTATGTAAAAAGGGATGTTGGTGTACTAGTGTACTGGCTTATTTTTTAATGTCTTCAATATAAAACAAACACTTTAGAGTCTCTATAGAAGAGGCTTAAGTACGTATACACTACTGTAAGAGCATGTCTGTATCCACATTGTTTATGTAGTAATGTTTTGAGTCACTGTGGACAAAGTTAAGTTATCTCTGACTGATAAAGGGAAGCTTGGCTGAAAAGCTCTGTACTGAGAACAGTCTTTCAGTACAAGTTTGGGTATATTTCATTTCAGTAAAGACAGTCATGTCTAATATTAGTTAATGGCTTTCTGGTGTGGAGGAGTAAAACTTTTTTTTCTTATGGTTGCATCAGTAGCACTTACATTTTTGAGATTTGAAAATGCTCTTTTCAGAGAGAGGACAGTGCCCTGTAATGACGCTGTACTTAATGTAGTCTCTCAAGTTGGTCTTAGTTATAAACAGCCCTTCTGTAAAAGGGGTATTCCTCTTTTATTTACTGAGAGCTATATTTGCGTGGGTAGTAAGAAAAGAGGGGAAACTAATTCCATTACTAGGTCTTTGTTAGAGACAGGACAGAGTTAAGTTAAATTTAAATGTAATTCGTCAAAAGAGTGCACACTTAGTGAAAAATGTCATTTTAGCTAATAAATACTACATCTTTGTTAAAGAACCATTTTTATTGGAAGCTGTACT
Organism: Anarhynchus alexandrinus; assembly: GCA_008711295.1. NCBI lineage: Eukaryota > Metazoa > Chordata > Aves > Charadriiformes > Charadriidae > Anarhynchus > Anarhynchus alexandrinus. Next base: position 3,548,530 of record VUYV01000027.1, read on the forward strand.
CAAATATCTGTGTCCTCTTTTGTTTGAAAATTGGTGTGCCAGTGTTCAACACTTCATATGTAACAATTGTTCCACTTGGGGATATGTAATTACTCAGTGTATGCATAATAAATTTTGAATATATTAATCTGTGATATTTCAAGTGTTTAGTGCCCTCGTGAAGGGTACACTAGCAAGACAGTTCAAGAAGAGAAGCTTTGATGTTGCAATTCAACAAAAACTGCAACAATCATTGTTGCTGGGCTGGGGCAATACAGCACTTAAGTAGCTAGCGATCCAAGTTGCCTTTGATTCTTGATGAATTTTGGTACTGCTCTGTAGTGGGCTAGGTTAAACTAGGATCTACTGCCCAAAGTTCATACACAGCAAAATCCTAAGTTACTTTTAGAAAGTGAGCATCTAGGAGTTGGCAGTGGGAAACGGTCAAATAGCTGATCAGGCAAGAGAGAGAGATGGAAAGCGTGGCCTTTGGGATCTGTGCAAGATGGGCTGAAGGGAAAACGGTGGAACTTATTGCTGTCTGGAGAGAGACTTTGGATCTATGATGGATGAAACAGTCACCTGTAGAGACCCTGCTGGGTTCTGAAGCCAGGACTTTTGGATGTCCTTTGAAATCCTGTTACTTACATCAAAGAGTGTGTTACTTTATTATTGGTTTCTTCTGTTAATGAAAGTAAACCATAAAAACCTGACTACTAGCTAATTCCTTTAATTACAACAAAATCTTCCTTTATGTTTGGCCTTAATTTGTGCTCATCAGTTGCTTCCATTTGTCATAAATGTGATAGTGGAGGAGGTCTGCAACTTAATGTTAAGACAGGAAAAGAAATGAAAAATGTGAAGGATATATTTAAAGGAAGAGGCTAAAATACCATCTATTAAGCTCATGATGATATCATCAGAGACTGTGTTACCTTGGCTAGATTTTTCTGATAATTCAAAAAATGGGTATTAGAGGTACTGAACAACACAGGAAGTTATCTTCCTCTGAGGAAATCTTGCAAAAGAACTCACGAAGGTCATGTTAAATTTAATAGCATGGAAGAGCAACATAGATTTTATCAAGGACATGTACGAAAGGGTAGATGAGTCTCCCTTTTGTTGATCTAAACATATGTTTTAGAGCATAAGTAAGATGAAGTTATTGGCTTCTCTTTTTGTACCTATTCAGATAGCTAATGCGGCAGTTGCTGTTAGCTTTATGCTGTGATTATTGAGTATGTGGCCAATTACTGCTGGGCCAAAAATAAACCAACTTTTTGTCCTCTACTGTGGCTGACTATATACATTCTCACTACCACTCATCTTTCCTATCAAAATAAAATAAGTGCTCTCCATTACATGAAACAATGAGCTCTGTTTTCCAGGAAATGAGGAACTTGGAGTAAATCCCAAAGCAGGATCTCCGCAGCAGCTGCCTGTTGTGCTGCTGGAGAGCCTAAACAGAGCAGCTGAAACAAAACTGTGCTCATCCGGTATGCAAATGAACCAAAAGATAACAGATAAAGCCACCAAAGGATACATTAAAATCCAGAGGCTTTTATGTAGAAAGATGGATCAAGTGAAAGATTTACTACTTCAATTCCAACTAATTGATTTCTGTTGCTTAAATTAGAGCAAAACCTCAATGCTACCATATATCTGAACCCATTCGTTCTTAGCTTACAAAGCAGAATACTGTAATTAACTAAATTGAATGTTTCTTGAAGCTCTTTTAAAGAAAAGACTAATTTGCTTACAATGCATTGGATAGTCTGTCTAAATTGGCTGGCATCCTTCCAATTTCAAAGCAGCTGAGATTTGAAATCATTGTAGGAGCAAGTATTTCAGATTTCCTATTTAGGTTATTCTGCTCTGGGTGTCATAAGAAGCAGGAATGGAAGAGGGAGCAAAAGTGATGGAAAATTGTTTTTTTGTTGGTAGAAGGATAAAATAAACCTTGTAGAAAATCAGGGAATTTGGGAAATTGCACTTCCTGAAACAGCAAAAACAATTCAGCTTGTAGAATTCTTTCAGCATTTATACCCTAAATGGCAAAGTATCATCAACTATTCTTTCCTTAATCTTCCAGTATCACCAACAGAGTATGCAGGAAAAGGTGCTCATCTTTTTAATTGGCTTTTTCACTTTTTCAGAGAATGACCAGCTGCCTATGTGAAGCCAGGTAACTCTTTACAAACAACCGCTATTAATACAGAGATTGAGCTATTGTGATTTATCTCCACCGGGAAGTGTACACTAAAATTCTAATTACCTATGGTTTAACTTACTAGCACTGCAAAAATTACAAATAACTTTGTTTTTTTTAAACTGACTCAGGAAGTTTGGCATACATGGAGATGCGTTGGTAGATCTTGGGTGCTCTGGAACAGAAGCTTCTAGAGGTTATAGGAATATTGAGGAAATGAGGAAGAATATTAAATGTCATTTTGGTGGTAAACAAATTATATACAGAAAAATTAGTATTATACTTGCTTTGTAAAAAGTTTGATTTTGTTATATACTATGACCTTCAGTTGCAATATTTAAGTGCATTAAGGTTCAAAATTTCATGATGCTTATAATAATAATTATCTCCTGAGAGGATTTAGACAGAATCTTAGCAGTTTTTTACAGCTATGACGGTTAGAAAAACAGAACAGTTGCTTGGCCAGCTGAGTCCTGTTGCTCTTCCCTGTTTGCAAAAAATCTTCCTTGATACGTCAGGAATTTTTGCTATGCATGTAGGTGATTATAAAAGGGGAATTCAATCTGCCTTGTAGCTTCTGTACAAAAAGATTGCATTTAAAAAAAAAATGTATTAAAGTAAAAAAAAGGAAAGCTTTTTCATTATGGCCTTCATCCTATTCTGTGTAGCTTTTTCTGAAAAAGATTGAATATTGTGTTATCCCATATTCAAGTTTGGTGTCATGTAAAATAAATTGGAATATCATGTCCTAAAATAAAATGGAATTGGTTTATTTAAAATGTTATATCAGATTCAAATATAATTCTTCTCAGAGTTCCCTGCCTTAATATTTCTTTGTGTTTCCTGCAGCTTTTGTAACATTTAACTGGTAGGATTACTTTTTAGCACTGTATCTCTCCAATGCTAAAAGATCTTTGCAAACTTTTAATTCCCTGAAAACAGGGAATCTGGCTTTTTCATCCTAATGTGCCAACCTGTATTGCTCTGGTGATAAAGTGGGAGCTACAGGCAGAGCACCTGATATCAAAATAGATTAGTAATAAGTGATTTAAATTACGTTGTGGGTGACTCATGTCCTTCTGCAATTTAAATACTTTAATCCTCAGTTTCATTCTTTGCTCTGTAACTAAGTGGTCCAGGAGTTGATTTCCTTATGGGACCTACATTCAAAATATTTTGGTTCCCCAGCTACATCTAGCTAAATAATGATGAGAGAAGTATAGTCAATACCAGGAATCAAGAAATGGAAGGAAGGAAAATGGGAAACTTGCTATTAGTCTGCTTTTTCTCACCCTAAAGCGTCATACTAATTTGCACATGATTCCTTGACTGTCTCCATTTTATCCTGGAGAGGGGAGGTGGTGGCAGTCTGGCTTGTTCTTTGACCAGTGGTTCAGGACGGCGGTGCCAAAACAGGGTGTGGGCGTCTTTGCTCTGTTGTGTCTTCTTCCAGGATTTGATCTTAAGTTCCCCTTGTAGTTATGCTAGGGATTATTGTGAGGTTGGTTTTTCCCTTAATTTCTGCAGTGGGTGTCTCTTTGAATTCCTGGGGATCCAAATGCCTCACTAATCCTGGCAGTATGTTATACCCAGCAGAGTGAGGGGTGTGTCTCTAAAATTAAGTATTTTCTATGTGGGTGAATCTGCCTTTGTTTTCTTGTGTCTTCTCATACCTGCTGGCCATGGTCTGTGTTGTGATGTCATGGAGGACCTACAGAGCATTTGCTTTTCAGATTTGTTTCTAGAGAAGGTGGTTGAATATTATGTGTGCTAGTGTATTTTAAATATATGGGGTGTTGTTTGTTTGTTTTTAACAACTTTAATGAAATGAAATATGTTACCTCATGACAGACTTGCAAAAAATACATCTATGTAAAAATGTTTTAATTGTTAAAACATAAAGAACCTTTTATCAATGTGTAATAAATATTGCCGTTTGTTTATTTAATTTGGATGAAGACAACCGTGATCATGGCATTAATATCAAGATTATTGTGTGGCAAGAGCAGTTACAGCAGTCTGCACTGAAATTACAGAAAATGTGAATCATTTTTTGTACCTTTAGGTTTTGTCTTTCTCACTGGGGAACATACCAAAGGGGCAGCTTTCTTCAAAATTCCTGTCTTGTATAATTTTTTTTTAAATGCAGAGGAAAATAAAACAGTTAAGTGTAAACTTAAAGCAATTCTGTCTGTTAAACAGTTCTATACAGAGAGATTTGTTTTTATTTGTTTGAAAAACATTTTAAACAGAACATGAATTCTGTAAATAGTGGAAGAAGCATGAGACAGACAAAACATCTTTAATGAAAGCACTCAGCCTTTTTCATGCTCTGAATCTACCTTTATTATGTTAATCAAATTTCATGCAGCTCCCAGCAGGGGTATGTGAAAATTATCTTTTCAAATGAATGAATACAGATTATTTACTGCACATCAAGAAGCTGGTTATAGGTCTTTGATCTTTGTCCTGGCACAGCTGTAGATCAGAGCAGTTATTAAGACACTCTAACTTGAGCGTTGTCCCCTTATCCTCTTGGATGGCCAGGGGGTGAGATGAGGCAGGTGTGTGTGCCAGCCATTGCCCACTGGGCACTCAAGTGTGGAAACTACCTGCTCTTAGATTCCCAGAATGAGTTTATTCAACCCCAATGGTCCCAATGTAAGTCAATTTCTAACATCCCCAGGGTACTGTCAGGTGTTCTTTCGGGGAAGAATGAAGTGCATATCTGCACTTTGGGACTGCTGAGAGGAAATGAGAGAAATCTAATTTACTTCTGCTTCTAGTTTATCTACTGATATTTTACAGATAGCTGGAGGTAATGAGCTCTTTAAATCATGCCTCCTTATCAGAAGTCCCACCGAAGTAGTCAAAGTGCAGTGAATCTGAGAAACAGTCTCTAGGAAAACTAGAAAAAGTGAAGTTTGCCACTCTTCTTGCAATATCCTCTTTTCCTCTGTGTGTGATGACCATAAGAGTTAAATACTGCATTTTCGATCTTACTTAATTAGTTGGTGCCTCACTAATAAATTCAATTAAAAGTTAGAAAAAATGTTGTGGGATTTCTTTGGGAACAGTATATATGCTATCCTATATCTTGCTTCAGGATAATGTGTTGAACATCATAAATCAAATCATGGATGAATGCATTCCACATGAACGGGCCAACCGAGACTTTTGTGTTAAGTTTCCAGAGGAAATACGCCATGACAACCTTGCAGGACAGCTTTGGTTTGGAGCAGAAGTAAGTGTCTCATATTTCTGTTACTTGGGGTTAATGGACAATTTTTTTATGGCATAAATCCAGAAGTTTAAAGTACATCTTGAGGTTTTTCTGAAAATGGTACATATAATTACAAAGCAAAGATAAGATCGTTGAGAACTTGCTCCATATTCTCAGTGGAAGGGAATTCTTTAACTATGGTTTTTGTATTGGTTGGGCTAACAGCATACCAATTTATTTTCATAACTGGCTGCTGTCATTATGACTACCTCTTAAAAACTGTTCTTTTGTGAATTAGCATCTGATTAATTTTTTTATTCTGATGGGCCATCTCACATCTTGTGCAAAACACCGAAGTCCACTTCTCTTCTAACCTGGCTTATCTCAAAGACCTGCTTCTACAGCAACCTGCAGGAACAAGGGATTGTTCTAGTGAATAAGCTTTAATTATTTTAACCAAGGAAAGCCTAAAGTGTCAGAAAAAATTATGTGATATGTAAGATACTTATTCATTAGTACTGATGTCTGGCTAAAAAAAATATAAATAATCATTGTGGCATCTTTAATGATAAACTTAGTGTCTTCAGGTCTGCGGGCCTGAAGGTGACTAAGCATCATAGATTTCTTGGGGCAGCAGGAGGGGGATCTAGAGATCCCACCAGCTTTGCCTTTCCTGTATTTGAAGCAGTCCTTCAGCTCCTGTTACTCTTTTCCTTACCAGTTCCTCCTTTCTTCTTAAAGTGCATGCTCTCCATCAATAGTTTCTATCTTGTTCGGTCCAATATGCCTCCATATGTTCTCTTTCTGAAACTGTCTTTGATAGTTGTTAATTGTATGCTCCTCTGAGTCAGGGAAGTCCTGTGCAGAATTTACAAAGTTAATTTGATAATCCTGTCCTCAGCAAAAACAGCAGCAATCATTCTTATTATCATGTAACCTTCACTGCTCTTGTCCAGGTGACACCATGCTCTGTTGGCTTTAATGGTGCTTCCTCAGTAGCTGTGTAGAAGAAGATGGGGTAATTCTTTCTGTAACCATCCATAATGAACCCCTGTGAATCATAGAATGGTTTAGGTTGGAAGGGACCTTGAAGATCGAGTTCCAACCCCCCTGCCATAGGCAGGGACACCTCCCACTAGACCAGGCTGCCCAAGGCCACATCCAGCCTGGCCTTGAACACCTCCAGGGATGGGGCCTCAACAACCTCTCTGGGCAACCTGTTCCAGTGCCTTACCACCCTCAAAGTGAAAAACTTCTTCCTAATGTTTAATCTAAACCTGCCCTCTTCCAGTTTAAAGCCATTCCCCCTCATCCTATCACTACATGCCCTAGTAAAAAGTCCTCCCCCAGCTCTCCTGTAGGCCCCCTTTAGGTATTGGAAGGCCGCAATAAGATCTCCCTGGAGCCTTCTCTTCTCCAGGCTGAACAGCCCCAACTCCTTCAGCCTCTCCTCATAGGAGAGGTGCTCCAGCCCTCAGAGTATCCTCGTGGCCCTCCTCTGGACCTGCTCCAGCAGGTCCATGTCCTTCTTAAGTTGGGGACTCCAGAGCTGGATGCAGTACTCCAGGTGGGGTCTCACCAGAGTGAAGTAGATGGGCAGAATCACCTCCTTTGACCTGCTGGCCACACTTCTTTTGATGCAGCCCAGGATGCGGTTGGCCTTCTGGGCTGCGATCGCACATTGCTGGCTCATGTTGAGCTTCTCGTCGATCAGCACACCTAGGTCCTTCTCCTCAGGGCCACTCCCCGCCCAGCCTGTATTTGTGCTTGGGATTGCACTTGGCCTTGTTGAACTGCATGAGGTTGGCTTGGGTCCACCTCTCCAGCCTGTCCAGGTCCCTCTGGATGGCATCCCTTCGCTCCAGTGTGTCCTGTTATACTTTCTTACTAACAAACCAGGATTACAGTAACAAACAGGAAACATGTCAGCCAATGGAGTAACTTCTCCTTGCATTGTGGAAAATGCTTGAGGGAATCACTGAAACAGCCCGTATCTTCTAGGAGAAAAAAAAAAAGTTGTCCTTTATTCCCTGTTTGTGTTACACAAGCTAATGTTTTTACCCTCTCCAAATCAAACTTTTTCTGTCTCCAAATCAAACCAACAGGTTGAAGAGACCTTTTGGTTTTAGAGAGAATAACATATGCAGTGAGGAAGTAATGCCAACTCATACTACTGTAGACACAGCCATCCTGTAAATCCATGTAGTAAGGAAGACTGTATGGACTGTTATGAATGTAGACTTATGTGTCCTTGTCAGTGTAATTGCTCTGAGTTATTAGACAAAGAGTACCTATCAACAGGTAAGACCTGCCCTATCCATTTTTTTCCACAAATACTCCGTTGGCTGATAAGAGGCGAAAACATGATCTTCTCTGAGTGCCCTTAAAACAGGAATCAATGCATCAGGCTGCTGAGCAAGTGCTGGGATTGCAGGTCCCTCATACAGAGCTGCAGAAGTACCTCCTATCCGGGGGAGTGCAGGGGAGAGGGGTTTGGCACAGAACTGCAAATGGAGATTAAAAAAAAGAAAAAAGAACTTTGAGACTAGATCACCCTTGTACATTTTCAGTTAGTAAAAATATTTCCATTAATACAGCAAGTATGATTTATGTCAGTGCTTGTCTTCCGAATGTATTCATAAAGGAATAAAGTAAGCAGCAGAGATTAAATAGCTTGGTTTTAATAGCAAGATTTTAAAGTTTTATTAATGTGTTACAGTAAAGATCTACTTTTAATATCTTTGTGAGTTGATCAGAGGGAGTCCATGTGTAACTCTTGAGGCAAGGAGAGTCTTAAATAGCTGCTTTCCAGAAACTGAAAGGGAAGAATCACTCTGTTACCTGGTTTTTATGTTCTTTCCTGTAAAATGCATTCACAGCTTCTGTGGGAGGCAAGATACTGGTTAGCTGGATCCCTGGTCCAGCTAGCCAGTGTGACCAGTTTTACTGCCAAAAAAAGAAAAAAAAAATCACAGTTGCAGAGTTTCTGTTCTTTTGGTACGGAATAGAATTATTTTTAAAAATCAAGTGGCCCAGCCTGTATCAAAACAGTCTATTGATTATACTTCAGCTAGATTCACACCCCTTTTATGCAAGCAATCTTTGCATTCATAGAGTATATATCCTACCAATACTTATTGCCTAACTAGTAGAAGAGCTTTAAGTTCTTCTGTTAACTCTTTGGTTCTTGCACTTGAACCTTTCCCTGTTTTCATGTCTCCCTGACTGAGCTGCTCCCTAACCTTTTCTGTGAAGGCTTATGACTTGACATATCGGTCTTAAATCTTTCACTTGTTTAATAATTTGTAAGAAATTGGGGCTAAGTACTGCCCTTGTGATATTTAATACCTTGAACATCTTGCACTTTATTTTAAACATAACAGTAACTTTGTAAAAATGTTTTCTCTGTTAATCTATTTCATAGTGTTTGGCTGCTGGTTCAATTATTATGAATCGAGAAATTGAGAGTATGGCTATGAGGCCATTGGCCAAGGATCTGACCCGAAGCCTAGAGGAAGTTAGAAATATCATTCGTGACCAGGCCTTAAGGGATTTGAACCTCTACACAGAAAAAATGAAAGATTCACTCAAACATTTTGATGTCCTTTTTGCCGAATTTGAATTAAGGTAAAAGATCCAAAGTAAACGTGTTGTGAGTATTGGCTTGCCTATTACAGCTGTTGCGTGGCTTGTTCTGTTTTGAAGTTGGCTGTTTTGTTCTGTTTTCGTTTTCTGGAAAAAGTATGTAATTTTTTTATCATAGTATTTGAATTCTTCAGTAATTTGTTGTATTGTTAGATTTTTTTCCCTTCCAGTGTAGCAATAATGAAAAGAAAATTAAAGAGCTTTTTAGCAATCAACATTTGCTCTCTTCAACTAAACTATAATCTTCCATTTGCATACTGGCATATGGCATTTGAGGGAAGTTTTTCAAGACACAAAAGGAAGCTGTAAATCTCTTCCCTTTATGTTTTCTTTGTTGGAGGAAAGGCAACAAATAAGAGACATTTAAAAAAATTAAGTATGATAAAAACAGTCTAGATATTATGAGGTTTTGTTCTTGTGCTTATAGATAAAAGCAAGATGCACCCAGTGAACTTAAGGAGGCAAATTGGGATCTCATGAAAAATGCTTTTACACAAGCCATAATTAACTGCAGGAACTCACTGATTTAAAAACCTGTGATTGCGAAATGGCTTGTGGGTTATAATAAAAATAAAGGCTTTTGGGGTGCGAAAAGTAACTGCTTATTGCATCAAAGGTCACGTTGACCAAGTCTTGCATTGTGCTTCAGAATTAAAGCCAGCTTCCTTCATGTCTATTAGATGTTTGTGGTGGTAGGCATAGTTACAGACAGGATACTGGACAAGGATTATCTATGGATCTAATATAATAAAGCCACTTCTACCTTCAGAACAGGCTTCTTAAAATTGAGCAGTTATAAATTTTTCTTGGGAATAATCCGTAGATTGTCTTGTCTCCCATTACTGTTCGCCCTTCCTTCATACTCTTTTGTATTTTACTCAAGCAATTTTTCTGATTCAGAAAAATCATCATTATAATGTTACATTGAAAAACATTTTAATTGAAAATATTGGCTAAAAATGTGTTTTTAAGTGTGGCTTTGAGTGCAGACAATGATGCCAATCAGTAACTGTACTGTGGACAGTGACTGTGCCTCTGCAGTTTCTGGCCTGTCCATACCAACTCTGTATATACAACATTTTTCTTTGCCATTGTTTTGCAAAAAACTTTTTCCCTTCCTGTGTTACCTGTAGTCTGCAAATTTAGATTAAGTAATATAGTGACAGAAAACAACTTTTACCAGTGTTTCTTACCTTATGAATTAGTGCTTTTGCATGTAATTCCATATAGAAACAAGGCCAACTTTTAAGTCTCCTAAATTGTCTCTGCTGGGTAACTGAATTTCACTAACATAATTTCAGGTAAAACCTTTCTAGAGAAAATGTGCATTTTGGTAGGGTTTTTTTTTCTCAAGGAAATGCAGAGTAAACTACTTCATCTTCAAGATGCAGCAATAAAGATCTTTCTACCTCCCTGTGCTGCACAGGATGGAGTTCTGACTGCTAAATGTGTGCAATTATATTTCTAAATTAGTCCTGAGTTCCACTGCCTCGATCTGCAATAAGTAAATCAGCTGCATTTCTCATGGATTCTTACACTGTACAATTTTCATAGTGAGTGCTGTCAAAGTAAATACAAAATGGTATAGGAAAGGTTAGGTTTCTAAGATTATTTGTCCTAGGTTTGTTTTTATTTAGAATTTGATGCGTTAAAGCATGTAAAATAGTAATACTCTATAATCTTTGTAGTTATGTGTCGGCCATGGTACCTGTGAAGTCTCCAAAAGAATATTATGTACAGCAAGAGGTAATCGTACTTTTCTGTGAAACTGTGGAAAGGTAAGCATTTTAGTTAAATACAAAATTTTAATTTCTGTGTTTACTTTCAGTCTGAGCTTTTGTAGAAACACTTAATTGTAGTCTTTAAGTGCCATAAAACACCAGGTATTTTGTTTTTTTAGTAAGTATCCAAGTACAAAGTTAAAAAGCGTTAACCATGCTTGCCAGGCACAAGCCTATGCTTTTTTTTCTAGACAAAAAACCCTCACCCAAAGTTAATAATCCAACAATAACAATTTTGTTGGTATGCCTAGTTATAGATGTGTAAATGAAGACTGAGCATTTAAGTAAGCTAAATCTGTTTAAGGCATCAAGACTTAATGGTATTTCATGCAAGAATCCATAGGGAGATGATTCAAATCATCTGTGAATCTCTAGTGATTACCATAAAGAACTTGTAAAAGCTCTTTAAAATCTTAGAGGACTGGAGCTTGACTTTATATGTATGAAGAGATGGTGTTAAAAAAAACCCAATCAATCCAGCAATTCATAACTTCTCTTAGGAGTATAAGGTGATAAGAAAAAGGTGAATTTGTTTGGAATGTACTGTGTTGTACAACTTTTCTTTTCCCCTGTGAGAGTAACTAGCCCAGCAGGTGAGCAATAGAGGGGAACGGCATGTGAAATACCCAGGTTTAGTGAGGTTTTGAGCAGTGCAACACTATTCTCAAAAGGAAACTAGTGAACCATATTCTGGGTGGAATTATTAGAGACCAATTGACTGTAAAATGCACTTGGAATAAGTGTTGGTTTTACTGTCATCTTAGGAGAACTTGTGAAGTAGGACCCTGGGTATGGTGTGGTATGAAGGGAGGGAGTCAGAGAGCATCTGTCATTTCAGTGGCCAGTCCAACCCAAACCACAACAACTTTCATTAAGTAATGAAGGAGTACAGAGCACTCTGCCACAATTTGTAGATGACGCCAGGATCAGAGGTGTTTCAGGCATTTTAAAAGGCAGGATTAGAACTCAAAATGATCACAACATGTAGGAGGAATTACTTTCTATCAGTTAGAGAGCTACTACGTAGACACATTTGTTCAGTAAGAGGAAAAAGATGGTTTCTTGTTTGCAGCTTTGGATAATCTGGCAGTGGACTGTAGGAAGGGAACAGGGAGTGAGAGTGGGCCATGCACTGATGAGTCCATCTACCATTAGTACAAAGCAGTGCTTACTTTGTGGTCATTTTGCTGTCCACTGACAGCAGTATTGGCAAGACAAGTACTGACAAGGAATAAGAAAAAGTTATTTCCATTCCTTTTGGGACCAGTCAGATCTCAGCAGGACTAGTATGCAGTTTTGAGTCTTATCTTAATCTTATGCGCTGGTACAGACAAATCTGAGAAGAAATTTGAGGACATTATGAAACTTATGAAGATATTAAGAAATTATGAAGAAACCTGGAAAACATAGCCAAGTGACAAGCCTAAACAAAATAGGGTTTAGTCTAAAAGGGGCTTAACATATTTGAAATGGTATTAGAGGACAATGAAGTGTCCCCCAATTGTTAAATCCTTAGTCTTCAATAATAGTTGCTGTGTAGAACTGTGGGGTTTTTTCAGCTTCGTTTGTTAGTTTAGGGGGTGTTGCCCTAGATGTTTATAGCAAGTTTTATTTGAAAATTAAACCAGATACCTTCCCCTATTACTTTAAAAATGTTTCTTTTAGTTGAAAAACTCTAAGCACCAGTGCTTTTCAGTAACAGGCTGAAGCTTGGCATGAAAAAGTAAATAAAGAGGGAAAATGGCATAAAAATTACAGTGGTTTTGGATGATTATAAAAGCTTTAAGTGTTTAAAGATTTCTTTTTCCTATTTACTATTTTTTAAAGCAGAGACTACAGTAGTCAGTCATATACATAGTGTTTTAGACTGTACAAAAATACTTCATGAGTTAAATACTATCAATTTGGTTTGGCTTGTAACAACTTTTTCAATTTTTTTTTAAATGTATTCTTCGGGAGTTTGATCTCTTACTAAATAATTGTATTCTTCTGCTTAGAGCCTTAAGGCTTGGATACCTCACTCAAGATATGATAGATGACTATGAACCAGCTTTAATGTTTACAATTCCAAGATTAGCCATTGTATGGTAAGTAATTTTAACTACTCTCCACTCTGCCTTATTTAAAGATTTATTGAAGATTTCAGAAACTTTGTTCAGAATTTGTGCATGTTTTCTTTCACCTGAGTTTGCTTGTACTTTCCTTCAAAAAAATCAAAAGAGAATTGTTTTGTCTTTTGTTTTAAATCATTACCAATTTCATGTAGACTATCAAGAGGAAAAAAAGAAAATGGAAGGTAGAACTCTAAATACAGAAGGCAGGAACCTGGAACAAGTGATCAGTCATCCACCAGAAAGAAATTAAAAAATTAAGAATATTGGTCTATGGAAGGTCACATTGTCAGAAATATTTTTTGAAAGCATGTATCTTGTGTCACTCAAAAATAGTACGACCTAAGGGTACAAATCTTGAAAACCAAAAATCTTCAATAAGAATTGTGTATTTTTCTCAATGACTCTAGGCTCAAAAGGAATTGTCATGACAAACTCCATTGTGATCACTGAGTTAAGCTTAAATCTTTTTCAAGGAAAGTATTAACATGTATAACTTCTGTGTAGATTTGTGCCCTGTATTGACTACTCAGGACAACTAAATTAAAACAGTGGTTTTGCTTCATGCAGTTTTTGCAATATTGAACAAATCAGATGCATTTTTTCTAATGAGTCTTCATGACTTAGTAAGAGAGCAGTTTCTCTGGAGTAAAGCCATCATATTTTTAATATTTTACCATTGTGAATGTTTTAAAGTTAGCTAATGTAAGTAGTATAATTGAGGGAAATAAGAAACCTCGAATCCTGAGTGTAATATGCTTCTCAGGAAATCCCTGTGGCCCATTGTTCCTGTTAAATAGGATATTGTCTGGAACTGTCATTCTAAAAATAATAACAGTAATAATCTGATTATCAAAAGACAACGGGAATGTGAGAACTCAGTTTGAAACTGCTGGAAGACACAATGAAGTCGAATATTTCACAACTAACTGGAAAACCAAGGGGTCTCTGGAAAATACATCATGTCAATCTAAAATTACAAAGAAGGACAAGAGGAAGAAGAGAAAGTTTAACTGCTCCTAAGTATCCAGTGATTTGAAAATAAATTACTGCCATATGAAGTTCACAGAAAAACGACACCATCCAGATATAGTGTTATCTGGAAGAAATGCAAGCCTTTTATTTGCACCGTGAAAGGAGAAGCCTTTAAATGCAAGACAGATGCCAACACGAAATTGTCATGCTGTTGTTCTGTGTCTTAATGAGAAGGATGGGTCTGAGGCAAAGAGAAGTGCTGGATGCCCTTCGTCCTCTAATAGCAAAGCTTTAAGGAATATTTTTCAGACTAATTTTTGTCTAAGGTTTCTTTTCAGACATCATTTTACTATACGTGTTATACAGTGTATGTTGCCTAGTATGTTAACAGGTGTCGGTGAACTTTGAACCTAGTAGGAAATATTAAGACGCACTTTTCCAATTCTTAGTTCTTTCCATGTTACAACTATATTCAAGCTTTGATTCAGAACTCTTTCAAAGAGATCGTTTCCTAATTGGTTTTTTGTAGTGCTCTAGCCCACTTCTGTATTGTTGTTTTTTTTTTTTAATTTCTGAGAGTTAAACTCTGGAAAGCAAAACTATACCTGAAAGCCAAAGGAATGGTGATTTTGCATCAGAAGTTTGGTGAGAGCAGCCTCAAGCTTCCACTCAGCAAAGAAGTAACATTTGTTTAGGCAGAACTTAAGACATGAGTCAACAATAACTACTTTGCTTCATGGCACCCTGCTTGTTGAAGCCCAGAAAGCTTAGAGAAAAAAAAACCAACCAGTATGTATCCTTGGTAACAGGATAATTTGACTTAAGGCACAAAAAAAAAAAGACTTGCAAAAGAAGCAACTTTTCTCTCTCTTTTCCCCTTTCCCTGCTCCTGCCCTCAAAACCCTAGTCCCCAAACCAATGTTGATCAAGTGTAGTAGTCGAATTTCTTGGGCCCCTCTGTTATCTTCACAGTTCTGAACTTTCTGATGGCCACCTGTGGTGGTTGACCCTGGCTGGACACTGGGTGCCGACCAAAGCTGCTCTATCACTCTCCTCAACTGGACAGGGGTGAGGAAAAAAAATGTAACAAGCTCACTGATTGAGTCAAGGACAGGGAGAGATCATTCACCATTTAAGTCATGGGCAAAATAGACTTGACTTGGGGGGAAAAAATAAATTAATTTATTACCAATCAAATCAGAGTAGGATAATGAGAAATAAACCCAAATCTTAAAAATGTCTTTTCCCCACTGTTCCCTTCTTCTCAGGCTCAACTTTACTCCCACATTTTCTACCTCTTCCCCCCAAGCAGTACAGGGGGATGGGGAATGGGTGTTACAGTTAGTTCATCACACGTTGTTTCTGCTGTGCCTTCCTCCTCAGGGCAAGGACTTGTCACACTCTTCTCCAGCTCCAGTGTGGGGTCCCTCCCATGGGAGACAGAACTTCTCCAGCATGAGTCCTTCCCATGGGCTGCAGTTCTTCATGAGCTGCTCCGATGTTGGTTCCCTTCCACAGGTGCAGTCCTTCAGGAGCAGATTGCTCCAGCATGGGTCCCCCATGGGGTCACAAGTCCTGCCAGCAACCCTGCTCCAGCATGGGCTCCTCTCTCCATGGGTTCACAGGTCCTGCCAGGAGCCTGCTACAGTACAGGCTCTCCATGGGGTTACAGCCTCCTTCAGGCATCCACCTACTCCGGTGTGGGGTCCTCCATGGGCTGCAGGTGGATATCTGCTCCACTGTTAACCTCTATGGGCTGCAGGGGAACAGCCTGCCTCACCGTGGTCTTCACCATGGGCTGCAGGGGAATCTCTGCTCTGGCACCTGGAGCACCTCCTCCCCCTTCTACACTGACCTTGGTGTCTGCAGAGTTGTTGCTCTCACATAGTCTCACTCTTGTCTCTGGCTGCAATTGCACAGTTTGGTGGTTTTTCCCCTTCTTAAATACATTATCACAGAGGTGCTGCCACTGTCACTGATGTATTTCCCAGATAACAAGCAGTGTAAGTGGTCCCTTTTTTTAATACTTTGGTGGGACTCATACAACTTGTGACCCCAGTTTTGCTGCTGTGTCTCAGCCTTTAGTGGTCATGCAGGGTGCTTGCTAGTGAACAGCCGGTGAGCGAAAGACATCAACAATCTTGTTAGCCAAGGGTCCCCATTACTCTGCATGATTTGGATGCAGAATAGCTAGAAAGCTCTCTGAAGCAACATGTAATTAGAGTGTAAGAAAAGGAACATACCTTTGAAATACCTTGGGTAACTGAGCACTGACTGTAAGGGCAGAAAGGGGAAAATGGCCTGGGAAAAATAAAACCTGTGTAATCTCGAGTATGAGACTGTGATCCATTTGCCTTTGAGAAGCATGCATTGTTTTTGCAGTGGGCAAAGGATTAAAGTTTTAAGCAGAGTGGTGGCTGGTGTGGGTGGAATCCACTGTCTCAGATACAGTGCACTAGGATGCAGCAGATACGGTGAAGAAGGTGAATTTTGTTTAATCCCTGACATACAGACAGGTTTGGGCAGTAGTGATTTGGTCAGGAGGAACCATTGAGATATCTACAGTGACGTGCATGGAGCCTTTCAGGACCATGAACTGACCTCTTTCCAGAGAAATTTCTACAAGTGCTGAGTTGATTTACAAGTATGGTATTATGAAAATGTGTTTTATGTGATTTAGCAAATGTGTGTTCTTTTTTACCACGTGTTAATACCAGGTTGTATATATCTTAGAGGTAGAAAAATAGGATCTCAGGAGTCAACTATCTTACCTAGAAATTTAGACTGGAAAAAAAAAGCCATTTACAATCTCTCCCAAGTTAGTGGACTTTCCCCAGCTTACTTGATTATCAGTTTCTTGTTGGTTTTTTTCTTTAATGTGTCAGCTGCAGCAATGAAATAAATGTATGTTCTTCCCCTTATGCTTCCATTGCCTTTTCTCCCATGTTTGGGTGGGTGGGCGGTGGATGGGGAGAATCTTCTTGTTGCTTTAAATAGCATTTAATTCTAACTGTGGGTGAATAAGACAAAAGATAACAATATATAACTTGAGTGTAATTCTAATGTTTATGTGCAGTTGCTTTTCTGACTCCTTATTCAGTAGTTGCTCTGTGTAATGTAATTTTCATTTTTGTGTATATTTGTGCCTGTGTTTGAATTACAGTGGCCTTGTTGTCTACTCCGAGGGACCATTAAACTTGGACCATAAACCAGAAGATATGTCTGAACTCTTCAGACCTTTTCACACTTTGCTAAGAAAAATAAGGCAAGTAATAAGATGGTTTTAAGTGCTTCTCTTCTGAAGTGAAAATTGGAGACCTAAAAAAGAACACATAAATACTGAGAAAAGTGTGTGTTTGCTGTGTGTCGTGGTTTAACCCCAGTCAGCAATTAGGACCATGCAGTCATTCACTCACCCTACCCATGCCAGTGGGATGGGGAGAAGAGAGGGGAAAAAGAAAAAACTTGTGGGCTGAGATAAAGACAGTTTAATAGAACAGTAATGGAAGAGAAAATAATACTAATAGTAAAAGAACGTACAAAATGAAGTGATACAACACAAGTTGCTCTCACCACCTGATGATCGATTGCCAAGCCAGTCCTGAGCAGCAATTGCGATCCTTGCCCCCCCACCAACCCCCATTTATATACTGAGCGTGATGTCTGTGGTGTGGAATATTCCTTTGGCCAGCTTGTCCTGTCTATATTCCCTCTCAGCTTCTATGGGAAGCTGAAAAAGTCCTTGACTTAATATAAGTGTTACTTAGCAACAACTAAAACAATGTGTTATCAACATTATTCTCATACTAAGTCCAAAACACAGCAGCTAGTAGGAAGAAAATTAACTCTCTCAGCTGAAACCAGGACACTATGTTAACCGTAAACTGCGTTTTCCTCTCATCTGCCTGATACACCCATGAAATAACTAAATGTAGTTTTTCATTTCATGGGAGTTTTCTGAACTTTTCATCTCTCTGTGATAGGGGTTTTTCTCTGAATATAATTTTATTACATTTCAGATTTTTCTTATGGTTGGATGATGCCTGAAATACTAAAGTTGAGGTTATTTTGGGGAGATCCTGTTTCTAATTAGCATCAGTGTTTCTGTTTAACTAGGCTTATTACATTTTCTCAGTATGTTATGATGCAATACTTGGATCATTCTTAATCTAATAGAAAAGACTGTCAGTTTTTCATATTGTGGGTCTGTTTTTACAGGATGGATCACTTTATATTATACCTCTTCACAGTGCTTCAGTCTTGGTAACTATTGGAGATGTGGGCTTTGGCTCAACTTATGTATAAAGGGCATTAAAATATTTTTTTCTTAGTTGAGGTCTTTTGAAGACTGATTTGTTGCTTTGGGGAAATCGAGCCGTATCTTTAAAGGATCTTTATGTCGATTTGTTTTTTTTATGTTTACCCTTAAGATATTTTATCTGGGTGTTAAAAAAACCTGTTTTCTAAATCTGTAAGCCCTATTTTTTTCTTAGAAATCAAATTTATATAACAACTGCAGATTTTGTGCCTAGAAATGTCTAGAAATAATTTGGCAGAAGTTTTTCTTTCATGTGTTTAATTTTCACCTGTTTATTGCTGTCCCTGTATATCATGATGTCAGTTTGATGTAAGAATAGTTTTCAAGTAGATAAGTTTTTCCAGATTAATCTCCCCTCACCTGTTAGAGGGGAGGCATCTCCTGAGGGAGGATGCAAGCTCTGTGACGGGATAGTTCAGAGAGGATTCTATTTCTGAAGTTAGCTTTTATGAATATTCAGACCACATCCTTTTGTGTCCCTTAAAGATTTCCTAGTATTTCGGTCTAGAAGCCATAGTTTTATTTTTAGGTGCATTAATGAAATTAATATTGAAATCTCAGAATTAAAATTGACAAATCAGTATGTTTGGGGTTTTTTCTGAGTGATTATGGTTTTATAAAACAATGAGTACAAGAGGACATGAATTGAGGAGCAAAACTTAAGTTAGAGGGGAAAAATATTGTAATGGTAGTGAAGCTTAAAAGGTCCATGAAGTTTACATTTAAACACTTTATTCCTAATATACGACTATCACAAAAATTTTCACCAGCATTCCACTGGCTGACTTGAGCCAGAAGAATATTTAAAAGCTAATAAACTTCTCATAATCTGTACTTTCTGCTTGCTCCTTACATTTCACAAAATGGGAAATGAAAATCAATGAAGTCAGTTTATTGCTTAGTCCATTTAATTTTCTGTTACTCTGAACTTAATGTTTGGGTTGAAAACGCAATATTAAAATGCCTGTTTGTTCAATAACTACGATTTTCAATGCAAACTTCAAAAAATGAAATTACTTTCAGGTGCATTTTTGGAAAAAGTCCTTATATATGTTAAAACTTATTTATTTTAAGTGAGCATTAAGAAATGTAATTTTAGATGTCTAGCAGGCAAAGTTTGCCAAGTGTTCTTAGTGAGATAGCATCTATCAGAGCAAAAATTTCAGCAAGTTAAGACGTAATGTGAAATTTTCTCTCTGGCAGTCTCTGAATATTTGAAAGAACTGGGCTCAAAAAGATCCTTTAGTAATATTCTTGAATGAAAAATACATTGAATGAAAATAACAATGAGATACAAAAAAGTATGCCATTCATGTAGGATGATTAAATTACTTTTAAAAGTACCTAAGCTGTCTAGTTTTTAATTTTTTTTGTTATCACAGATTTTTTTTAACTCATCAGGCTACAGTTCCTACTCAGTGAGAATGTTCACAGAAACCTATAAGGGAAGATGGAATGAGATATTTGAGCTCATCCCCAGCAAAAAGGGAGCGTGTTTTTCGGGAGTCCTCCTGCAGTCTCCATCACCAATAGTTACAGCATGAACACATAGATTCAAGTAGTCTTCTGTTAAAATAGTTGCATCTTATATTGCAGTTGTGTGCTTGTTGTAAGAATATAAAACAGCCTCTTACTGCAGTAATATGATCACATCCCAGTAAATTTCTCCATAAAGTTCTATAACTTTTTAGCCAACTAAATATTTTAACTCATGGAATAACAACAAATATACAGCTGATTATTTTGTAGGATTACAGGTAATTTTTAAGATGTATTGTCCTACGACATACTGCCTGTTAAAGGCAGTGATAAGCGTGGTGTTTATGTGGATCCACATAATTAAATCAGATCTAGCAGAGAAAAATATCTATTGGCTAGGAATTTTTTTTGGTGTCCTATTGGTGGCTGGTAACTTTGAAAACAATAGAGATTGTGGAGACTTTCTGAGTAAAAGCAGTAAGGGTTCTTGTTTAGATTTTGGTAAGGTTGAGCAGCAAATGATGACTTCTAATGTTTTAATACCTAAGCAAGGTGCTTGTGTTTTTTATTTTAGCTATAAAACATTGGCATTGGTATTTATACATCTACTAATGCATAATTATATAGCAGTGTTATGTCTCTTCCTTTTAAAGTAAGACATTTGAACCATTTCTGCCAACTACTGTAAATGCCTAGTAAGTATACAAAGCATATCATCTGGTATATGCATAGATATTTAATTTAGGTGCCTGTGACACTGAACATTCTTGTGATAAAATATTACCTATACTATGTATACATTTGAGGCTGCTATACAGAGGCTTTCAGAGTTTAACAAACTTGGGATTTTGCAGTATTTCTTAATTCTGCCCTTTTTTGAGCCCTCTGCTAGCCTGATGCTTGTTTCTGGACCATTACAATTGATGGCAGGGTCCCTATGGATTTTGGTGGTGCAGAATCAAGCAGATTGCAGACCAAGTGGTGCAGAATCAGAGTATTGTACCATTTTAAGTTCACTGAAACATTTCTGTGACTAGAAATCAAATGCAGTGTACCTGTTGCCTGTGTGTTAAAGAAGAGGGGGGAGGAGGCTTGTCGTCTCCTATGCTTTTGAAGTGTGCACAGTGATTGGGGGGAAACTCGCTAGTTTTTCCAAGATGGCTGTTTTTAAAACTTTGATTTAAAACACTTGCAGTTAAGGAGTACCAGTGATATTTGTTATGTATCAGTGTTGGTTTCTCAGTGTTGATTTATCAGAGCTGATCTGCGGACTTTGGTGTGCTGAACTCAGCTCAGGACTGCAGAAGTAGAAGGATGCAAATCTCATTCCTGTACTGCATCATGTTCTTATGGTGGCAGCTCCATAAAGACAGCTGTTTATGCTCAGTTCAGAGCATGAACTGAAGCACAGACTGGCAATAATGACGATGCTGTTCTCTGGAAACAGTTTAAAATTCCAGTCAGAATAGGAGCAAAGTTAATGAAGGAGGCTTGAAGAATGTGTGAGATCAGTGCACCTGGGTTTTTGTGGCCCTGTCCTCTGTTCAGCCAAATTTGTCTTTAAATGGACATCTGGCGTCAGATCTTTGAAGAAGCAATTTCTGCACCCTGGATATTGGCAGTAGAGTAAAATATCTTTATTGGTTTTGCAATAGGCAGAGTAAATTTCTACTACTGCTTGTAACAAGCAGAGTACATCTTAAAGACTTGCCTTGTTTTTCTGCCAGTGGCTGTAGCCACTGGAAGACAAATGTTCCTCATAATTTCAAGGCTAGATTGCCTTCCTGTGATGCTATATCAAAAAGAGTAAAAGCAGGTGCAACTTCAACATGCACCTTTTTTTTTAAACTCAGTGTTTTCTAAAGCCTCTGTGAGAAGGAAGTGCACCACTGCTGTCAGGGTGCATTGCAGAAGCTCTCTTTACCTGCGGCTTCTGAATACTGAAAGCAGAGGGAGAAATTCTTTTTTCCATACGTGCACAGCACTTGCTTGGATCCAGTGACGAGTTACAGATGCTTCGGCAGAAAGGAAATGAACTGTGGAAGTAGCTACAGCTTAATTAAACCTTATGGTTTAGTAACGATGCCTGATGTTTAGTTTTAAAGTTTCAGTAGTAAGATTTAACGTTTCTTTCTGTATACTGGTTGACATTAATTTTAATCTTAATATCTGCATAGCCATTTTAAAACATGCCATGTTCCTAACATGGTAGTTGGTAGTGAATCCTGTTTAATATACAGTGTATCAAAAAGATAACTGTTGATTTGTCACCTTGCAAGGAAACTTGTATTTAAAATAGCCTAGTGAGTCTAGGGTTTTTCGTAATGCAGAGAAGTGAAGATAATTGTCCAAATCTCTTTTAGAACAAGCTGTATTGTTAATAGCAAAATTTCTGGTGTTTGAATTGGGAAAATGAGCATATGTCCTTTAAATTTAAAGCAGGATTATTTCTCTACTGAAATAACAGGGCTGGTGGACTACCATATGTAATCCAACTGATTATGTATAGCAATTCTCGCAAGGCAGCATGAATCTGACTCACTTAAGGTGACATGAGGACTGTCAGCTGATTTCATTGTTTGGGTTGTTTGTTTTTTTTTAATCAAGCTTAATTTACTTATCCTCAATACTGCGCACAATTGTTCTTAAATTTTGAAGTGGTGTTATTGGTAGAAACCGAGTTCATTACTCAAGTCAATGAAGCCAGCCAGCATAAAGTAAATATGTGTTTCCAGCACTTTACAGTGAATATGTGAGACTTTTATCAGATAGTTCTGAGCAGTCAGGCTCTCTGTGTCTCCAAAAAGGAAGCAGAGCAGACATCCAGGAATCCCAGGTGTTGCCATGCAGTGTTCTGGAGACTGAATAAAACCCCAGACTAGAAAGTAAGAAGGTTGAATCATAGATTTTTCCCTGGGCCCATTTTGTTCCCAGTTATGCTGATGAACTTGGACACAAAGCAAATTCCTTTGAATGTTCCTAGTATAGTCTATATTTGTAGAAGTTGCGAATTCTTATCTCATGTGTTTTGAGAAGAGGGTATGACTGCAATGTATGGAGAAGAATAGCCAATGCTTAAGCAGTTGACTGTTGATCAATTCCCAATACAAACGTTTTCAACTATGCAAGGAAAGTTCAGTGAGGATTATTGAACACAAGGCTGCCACCTTGGTTCAGAAATCCCTGAGCTACAGGCTGCTGGAAGCCTGTAGGATGCACTCAGACAAGTTCATGTGTGCTTACCCTGTTCTTATGCTCTTCCTCAGAAACTGTTACAAGAGACAGGCTTCTCTACTTGATGGACCCTGGCCTGACCCAGAAGTATCTTAGTTTGTAATATCTTTGTGTAAGTGAGGGACAATCTTAAACCATTCACTGTTGGTTTTGTGTGCTCACTCTGTTGTGTTAGTATTATTAATTAAAACCCCAACTGTTTCTAAAATCCCACATAACTTTTTCTGCTTATAAAATCCTACATCACAGCATTTCTGTAAAAACTAAGAAACTGAAAATTCATAATACAAAGCCTCATGGCAAAGATCATGTTATTCTATGTTTTTATTGATTATATTGGTATAGTTCTTTCAAAAATAAATAATAATAATGCAGCTATTTTTAGGTTAACTTAAGACTGAACCATTCTCTGTCAGTTTTTATGGTGATGTTAAAATGCTTAATCTCTTACAGACACTGATGACCGTTTAAATAAAAGATCTGAGTACTAAGATGGTATTATTACATACTGTTCAGACAAAAGAAAGGAATGTAAAGGCATTTTAAAATGTTCTAGTGTACCAGATACCTAATAAAGCTATAAAGCAGTATTGCTAAGTGGCACTAACAAAAATTGCCCATTTTCCTTTCTTACACATCTATGACTGAAAAAATTACAGAATCACAGAATGGTCAGGGTTGGAAGGGACCTCTGGAGATCATCTAGTCCAACCCCCCTGCCAGAGCAGGGTCAACTACAGTAGGTTGCACAGGATGGTGTCCAGCCGGGTTTTGAATGTCTCCAGAGTGGGAGACTCCACCACCTCTCTGGGCAGCCTGTGCCAGTGCTCTGCCACCCTCAAAGTAAAGAAGTTCCTCCTCATGTTTAGATGGAACTTCCTATGTTCAAGTTTGTGCCCGTTACCTCTTGTCCTATCACTGGGCACCACTGAAAAAAGACTGTTCCCATCCTCCTGGCACCCTCCCTTTAAGTGTTTAAAGGCCTTGATAAGATCCCCCCTCAGTCTTCTCTTCTCTAGAATAAAAAGACCCAAGTCTCAGCCTTTCCTCATAAGAAAGATGCTCCAATCCCCTAATCATCTTTGTAGCCCTTTGCTGGACTCACTAGCAGTTCCCTGTCCTTTTTGAACTGGGGAGCCCAGAACTGGACCCAATACTTCAGATGCGGCCTCACCAGGGCAGAGTAGAGGGGGAGGATGACCCCCCTTGACCTGCTGGCCACACTCTTCTTGATGGCACCCCAGGGTGCCATTGGCCTTCTTGACCACCAGGGCACATTGCTGGCTCAGTTGTCAAACTTCAGACTTGAAGATGCATATGGAATGCTTTAAAGAAATACTGACTTCTCTATTAGAGAATGTGGAAACAAGTCAACAGGGGATGATACGATGGTGCAATTGTTCTTACAAGGTACTTCTTCTGTAGGTTTAGAATTTTTTTCAGGGTCATATAACTCTACTATAAAAGTATTATTTTTTTTTAAATAAACATGTTAATTGTATGGAATGTACATAACCATAAAAATATATATTCTATATCCTGAATTAAGCGTGCTTATCTAAACTGTTATCTTTTTTTTAAAATTGTAGGGTAACATGATATACAAGTGATGTATTTTTTGGGGGAATTTGATCTTTTAGTGATAGTACTTGGAAAAATATCTGGTCTTTGAGTTACCAAATTAAAATGCAAACCATTGGAAATCGTATGTGAGATGTGTTTAAACTTTTCTCTGGGAGTTTTTTGGTTGTCTTGTTTAGACTGAAGTTACTCCCTTAAAGGAATTCTTTTAATATGTGCTGCTTAGTAGTAGTAGTAGTATGCTGACAGCTTTATATCACTTGCTAGCCAATGATTTCTAAGCACAAGAGGAATAATGGACTCCTAGCCTCTATTTAAGCAGAAGATCCTGCTTTTCCTATCCATTCATTTATGCTAAAACATACTTGATGGTCTTTGGAAAAAGTTGACAGCAGTTCTTGACAAAGGATATTTCTATATGTGGTTTCTAATTGAGAGGCATAGTGTAAATCAAATGCAGACCTAAAATTAGGTGCTGCTCTGTCTATGGATTTGTTTTAAAGTTATAAAGCACTTGCACCTAAACCCAAGTCTTATTTGAGGCTGTTATGTTTTTGTGGTCCTAAACTGCAATACTGAGGACACTTGATAACATTGGGGATCTAGAAAACATAGTTTAGTAAATACCTAAATGTTTGCTTTTGGGACTGCCTGATTCTTAACATCACGCAGAGTTTGGCTCCCTAATGACTGAGTTAACGTGTTTGAGGCAGGAGAGAGCCAGCTTCCAATCCCTGTTTCAGTGAACAGGCTTCCAAGACATCAGTGTTGCATAAGTGATATTACTATTTTTAATGGATTCTCTTTATCTGACAATATAATAGTGTGAAACTTTTGTGGTATTCTTTTGCAGAATAATTTTCAGAGTCTAGTACGAAGGACGGCAAATTGCTAATCAAAGTCAAGTTTGTGA
The DNA here is from genome assembly GCA_008711295.1 of Anarhynchus alexandrinus. Lineage (NCBI taxonomy): Eukaryota > Metazoa > Chordata > Aves > Charadriiformes > Charadriidae > Anarhynchus > Anarhynchus alexandrinus. The sequence goes on from VUYV01000027.1 coordinate 3,573,978, forward strand.
ATTAGATATATTGTCATTTTAATTTTTTAATTGTGGGGAACACCTTCACTATACGTAGATGGGGAGACAGAAAGATCCATTTTTGGGGATGTTTTGATTTATTTTGGGGCTTCATTGCAAGGATTTAAATAGCTTGTTGCCCTGTATTTGCATGAGTAATCTCACATTCAGGCATCAGCAATCACATGTATTCTGAATATGAATGCCAAACGTGCCTTGAGTTACAGAGCTGAAAGTAGTCTGTGCCTCCAAGTTCTGGATTTCGGTACTAACAGTAAAAGCTTCCTTTAAAATCTGTAACATTAGTGCCTCCTATGATTGTAAATGCCAAGTGATGTGTGTATTTCTTCATTTTCAGGGATCTACTTCAGACATTGACCGAGGATGAACTGCACACACTGGAACGTAACCTCTGCATCTCTCAAGATGTGGATTTTCCTGTCAGAGCAGATGCTGAAGTACGCTCTGTCATTACTCCAGGCATAACTGCGACTTTGCCTGCTAAGGAGCTTTCAGCAAAAGCTGAAAACACAGAGGCTGAGCTGGCTTGTTCTATGCAGTATGATGAACAGGAGCTGGAACAGCTGAATAGGATGGTACACAGAGTTGGAGATGAAATGTCTTCTCTGCTTTCCCCTCCAAGCATCTGTCAGTCTCCAGCTCACAGACCTAGCCTAAGAAATAGTTCTAGCACAGAAGCTTCACCAACAAGACACCATCTTGACGATTTAACTGATGATGAGGACAGAGTGTTTTTTATGGATGACCTAGATGGAGCAGGAGAAGCTCTTGCTGGGTTGGATTCAGTAAGTGATACTTTTGCTTGGGTGAATAACCCTTGCCACGATTCAAAACAGAACCTGCAATACAGAGATGCTTTGCTGTATGAGAACGGCCATCAGACAGAGGAAACTCTGCTTTTAAAAGATGCTGAAAGTGACTTAAGCAATAATAACAATATTGAAGATAGCAACCAGATGTCTGGCATCTTGGTTCAGAATTCATGTAGCTGTCTAGAAGGTCCAGACTCGCAGGTATACCTCAATGGCTGGGATGCGTACGCTGATGATGCAGAAACGGCGGAGGTGATAGCTCACAGGACAGGGGGAATGAAAATATCTGCTACTGTAATATTCAATCCTAAATCTCCCTCTAGCTCAGAATCCCCAGTAACAACTCCAGAAGCAGCTATTAGTTGTGTTCCTGGATCTGCTAATCCATTAGCAAATGAGGAGGAGGATGAATCCCATAAACTCAGTATAGCTGCCACAAACTGTCTAATTAATTCCTGTGTGTGTTGTGGCAGCTGTGAAGACAGCAGGGAGGACAGTGTTGAAGGTTTAAAGACTAAACATTCTGCAGGAGGTGTTGTAAATGCTTCATACACGTTAGTAAAGTCTAAGGAAATGGACCATGTAGATAACTTGGACAATTCAGTCCCTGCACAGGAAACGTTAAAACCTGAAACTTCTGCTTTGTTAGCAGAAAGAGACTTTGGCAGAGAAGAGCAAAGACTGCCGATCTCCTCTAAGTGCCTGGCACATTCCTCAGGTTCACAGGTAGGAGCAGAAAATGACTCACAAGGAGAAGCAGAAAGTATCTCAAATCAGCAGAAGAAGTGGGAAAAGAGAAAACAACTATGTGAGAAAAAAATGGATAACAATGAAGATGCTAGCAGTGAAAGGACAGCAAAGGAAGATGTAAAGTCAAGATCTAGTTCAAGGTAAGAGCAATTTGATGTTTTGGTAGTAACTTGCATGTAAATAAATTCCTAAACCCTTGTCCTTTAGTGATTGGTGTATAAGTAATGTTGATTTTAAAGAAAATAGTGTGTTGCAGGATTAAGGAATTTTTCAATACACGTTTTTTAATGCAAGTAGCTTTTTATTGGACTTCAGCTTTTTCGGAAAACATTTGGAGAACACCTGAATTTTAATTGTACAATGTCTCTATATCATTGAAATCAAGTATAATAATCTTACCAGTTTAATGTAACAGTGCATTGCTGCTCAACATTACCTGGGTCATTACCTCTGTACTGTGATGTTTTGCAGGAAAAGTGTCTGGCAGATACTAAAATGTTAACTTCTCCATTAGTGCGCAGGATTAAATCGGGTTCTAAACACATCTTACCTTAGCTTCATTTGAGAGAATGGGGTTGATCTGATCATGTTGCCTGTGGGCATGAGTGTATTTGTGAATGTCTGTGTGCTGAAGGAGCCTAATAGAGTGCAGAAGCAGCTTTTAAACCTATTGGACCATTTCAGCCAAAGCTGATAGAAGAATATATGTCATGGGTTAAGGTTCTGCATATTTAATGACAATAAGGAACTAGATAACAAGGAGATGCCATAATAATAGTTGTGTTAAAGAAAATGCTATGCTTCAGCTCAACTTTGATTAGATATTAGGGATCCTACACGCATCAGTAGGAAACCAGACTTCATTTTGTTTTACTGTTTAGAGGATAACCTGTTTTGTAGTGAGTAATGTCCTCAGTTTCCCTGAAGTATTAATATCATAAAGCAGAGGGAAGACATTAAATAGAAGTTATTGTTGTTTTCTGTATTTCTGTGACAGCTTTCTTCCTTTGTCCCTTACTGTGTCAGCTCTACACAGTTCATGTGTGTGTGATGCAGAATCTCTTTTTGTTATATGTGTACAGAGTTGTACAGAGTTCAGGATAACACAGTGGGGGGTAGCTTGAACCATGAAGCATTACCACAATATAACGGCTACAGAAATACACATTTGTTTAGTAACATACCAATTGAATTATGAAATATTTTACTGGTAGTGGAAAAAGAATCAAGAGTTCTCTGCACTGGAGTTAATTCCCCTTACAGGTGTAACATAAATTAGTGTGCACAAAACTCGACTTTTGAGAAGGTAATTTTATCTCCTCGTTATTCTGAGTATTTGCAATCTTAGGCTTGGAGGTATGATCATATTCAAGTCCTTACAACAGGGTTTCTGAATGGACTTCATTTTAGGAAGTCATTCACAAATCCCTTTGACATTTCATGCTTTTGCAACACTTCAAGTGGAATTTTGCTTAAAAGTATTTACTCTATGTTTAATTAGTGTCCTGATAAATAATACGTCGTTTACAACACTCACTTTGTCTACTCATTTTTGCCTTGGGTAGGATATTAAATGAAATTTGTGAGAACAAGTCTGCAAAATATAACAAAATTTATATATAAGCTGCTTTTTCAGCCTCACGTGGTTTGTGGATGTAACAATCTCTTTTCCACCTACTTATCCAGCCTCTGTTAATAATATGTAAAAGCTTTGTATGAGAATTGTCCTTTTACAGCGAGTTCTGTAGGTCTATGTTCCTCTGTGTCCTTTTGTTTGTTCTGGACCTGGCTCTTAACAGTTTCATTGAACGGCTTCTAGTTCTTGCCTGGCCTCTCTGCGCCAGCTGTGATTTTGTAGACCTCAGTCACGATTTGCCTACGTGATTACTTTTTCAGGTTGGAGAGTCGCAGCCTGCTTGATCAGAAGCTGTCCATAATTTTGATCATTCCTTTTGTCTTTCTCTAACCCTTTTTCAATTATACTATTTCCTCTTAGCAATAAGTGAATCAGAACTACCTTACTCCAGATATGAGCAAACCATGGATTTGCGCAGTGGCATAATTATTTTCTGTTGTTTCTCCAATGGCTCCCAATATTTGACTTGGGATTTTTTGCCAAGTGGTGAGCTGATGTTTTTTGAAGTTGTCTGCCAAAGCCCCAAGATCCTGCTTGTGACCTCAGAGGCTGTCATTCTATATCTGATGATAAAATTGTTCTCTGTGTGTTTACCAGTTAAATCTCATCTTGCCATTTTATTACCTGTTATTCAGACTTTAAGATCCTGTGCAGTTCTTCTGTCTGCTCTTGGTTATTACTGCCCTGAATAATTTTGCACCAGTAGCAACCTTTCAGACCTCATTGCACTCTGCATTTTTGCAGGTCATATGTGAAAACAAAACCCCTAGGGTCCTAAAGAACTTCAGCTGTGACATGCCACTCTTCTGAGAAGTGGTCATTTAACAGCTCCTCCCTATTTGTGGTTAAGAATTTTTTATCCATTTCGGGCCCCCTTCTCTTGCGCTATAGCTCCTAAAAGCCTTTAGTGCAGTATTTGGAATTTATTTGTAGATCCAGAGGCTTCTTCACAAGCTGCTTGACCTGTTCACAGAGCTCCCAAGAGGTTCCCTCTGCAGAAGCCATGTTACTTCTTCTCAGGCAGACCTTCACATTATTGTCTACCTATTTTAGCTTTTGATATATTCTGTTAAGTTGCTTGGTATGAACATCAGGCTCACAGAACCAGAGTTGTTTGAATCCCCTTAGAGTCCTTTTTATTTTTAGAGATTGCCACCCTGAAACTCCAGGTATCAAGGAAGTTTTAAATGAGAGGTTAATAATTAATCTGATTCATTCTTGAGTTCTCCTAAAATTCTTAGGTGAATAGTTCTAAATATTTTGTTAATGAGTTAGGGTGTTTTGTCTGTTTTCACCATAGTGTCTTCCACAGTTACTTTGTTGATTACATCTAATTCTTTCTATTCGTTATTGAGACTGTAGTACATCTGCTATTAATTGGCAAATATTCCATCTTTGCAGAAGTGGAGAAACAGGGATGGAGTTATTTTGTTACTAGATTGTTGCTCTTTTATTTGGAAATGTTCTGATGTTAACTTCTTCAGTATATTCTGTGAGAGACAGAGATGCTGGGCATCTACTGAGGACTAGATTAAAAAATGTATGTCTGTAGATCTTTAGTTTTCTCATACATATATCTATATATAGATTTCATTTTTGCTGTGAATCACTAGTCATGTTATCAGTAAAAGAGAATTCAGTTACAAAACAGAACTTTGTGGACCTTCTCTTACTCATGCTGCCTGGGTGGTGACTAATCACTGCTTTTCAATGGTATTTTTAAATTGGGAGATCGCATTAGGCTTCTGTGACTGCTCCCTATTACATGCTTGTGAATGCCAACTTAACCATAGGGGAAATGTTGGAGGCAGTAGATTATTTTCAGAATGATGGACCCATTAGCTAGAACAATAAGCAATCTAATACACGTGAAATAGCTGCAGGATATGCTCATTCATCAAATTGATAAATGTATTTACTTTCTAGTTACTGTAAGTCACCAACTAGGAGAAGAAATTTTTTTCCCTTGTCTGAATCAAGCAGCTGTCAAATATGTATGTTATGACACAAACTGTTTCTTTTAGTAAATCAGTTCTTATGCTATGCAGTATGACATTATTTATAGGTATGATTTCTATGATCCAGTCAGGTTTACTGTAATTAATCCTTTAAGTCTGAAATACCTGGTATTTCAGGCTCCTCTATCTAGCCTCAATATTCAGTGGAGTTTAAAGTACAGATTAAATACTCTTCTACTTCAGATGCATTTATTGCTTTGGTTTATAAGTCATAGCTGATATTATGTCTTTCTCCATTATTTGCTTGTAAGTATCTCAAAGGCATAAAACACTAAGGGCACTGATAGTCTTGGGCAGCAGCATTAACGAGATGCAAATACAAGAAAAGCGCTAACAAAAATGTAGTCAGTATCTGATCTGCTGAAGGGACAATGTGATAAGTAAAGGCTGTCATGTAGCAAAACAAACTGTTAAAGGGGGGGAAATAACGTGAGAATAGTACAGAAGATGATAAAACCATGACAGAGCAGCATTTGGTGTTTTGTGGTTAAAAAAAAGACATAACACCAAAACAAAGCCAATCGAAGATCTGTATCTAGCATTCCTTCTTTTTCAACTGGAAGCAAGCTATGCAGTTTTTTAAAATGCTCATTCTGTCATCATATTCTGCCTGCTTTTTCCAAGAAGAAAGAAAACTACAAAGAGTGAAGATCATGTTTATTCTGGTGTTTTGGAAATACTTGGCTCTCTGTTCTTTCCAGAGTTGAAGAGTCCTTGTAAAACTGCTAATTCTTCTATATGTTTTATGAAGTTTGGCAGCTTGGTTCATATTGTTACGCAGTGCTAGTGTTTTCATGTTTTAGTCTTAAATATCTGGTTCTGTTGTGTGTTTGTTTATCTACATACTGACCTTTCAACAGTTCTGATATAAAAATTGTTTCTTCTTTCACATGTGGGACTATTACGTCTAGCTTAAATTACACTTTTTTCCCCCCGTTTTCCTTTATCTTAATTTATTTCGTGAGTGTACTCTTGATGAAGCCTCTTACAGTGCACCTGAGAATTGGCAAAAGAAGCTGAAATTGGTAGTGAGGGGAACTTACCTTCACACTTTCTGCAAGCTCTAGCTGTGTGCATTGACCGTTAGATGCTGGCGCTGTTTCCATTTATTTGTGGGGGCTTAAAAAATAGAGTATTTTGCCATATGCTTTTGCAGTGTAAGGAGGAGGAATGAGGCATCCTTGGAAAAGCATGTTTTGCTGTTTGCTGATCTGTATTGCAATTCTAGAATAAGATGAATAATTTATTCTTCTCCAGCTCGGTATTCAAATTGTCCCATTTCTTAGTGTTGCAATTTTGTAGTGAAAAATTGTACATATTGTAATATATTTATGTAGTACAATAGTCTATATCATAATATATTAAAAATTTTATTTCCTCAGCATATTAGAATGACTTTGTAAAAAGATGAACACCTGTTTTATACAGTTGGCTTCTAATTTTTATTTTTCTGCCTGTATTTTATTTTATTCACTCCTTAGCAACGTGTGACCTGTGTTCACATTTTCAGTACAGCTACTTTAAGATAAGTCATTCCACCTTTATAAATGCATGGAGAAGAAGCATTTGTATTTTTGAGATGACTAGCATTTACATTAAAAAAAAAAAAACAACACAAAACAACAAAATAAAAACCCACACAAATTACCTTTCCAGCTTGTCTTTTTGTTTATAGTATTTGAGTCTATAAGTGCTCGTTTATCAAAAGTAGATTGATATTGCAATGCAAATTACCTTGATTAAATGTCTTAAATTCATGTTTTCCTTATAATAATCCCATCATAGTAAAACTTAAGAAAATTATGTGTGTCTACATTATGAAGTTGCCTTTTCAATAAAAATTAATGGGACAGCTGTGCATGTTCACATAAACAAAAACATGTCTGCTTAGTGTCTTGTATTGATTAGTCTTCTAACTAGCTATTCAGGAGTGAGAAAACTTCTCATCAGCAAGAAGGAAATAGTAGTTGATTGGGAACAAAATATCAGCCTTTCAACTGCAAAACTTCACTTAAGCAATACTTTATCTGGCTGTTGATTGAAATTCCTCTGTTCCCCTTCTGGTATTCTGTTTCTTTGTGCAATCGGCCAAATTCAGATTTAGTATAAATGAGTTCTTTCGATCCCTCCCCCCCTTCTATTTTTTTTTTTAACAATGCAAGTCTCAAATTAAAAGTGGCAGTGTTTGACCTTGTCTGTTGAACACCAATTTTGTGTGGTATCAGTTAACTTGACTGCTGTTATGAAGCCTCAGTGTGCAAATAAAAGGTGTCAGTGTTTTGTACCAGCTTCCATTTTACTAGGTTCATATATCAAATGCAGCAACAGTGAACTGTTAACTCTCAACATACAAATTCCTGAAATGAGCACAGTAGGTAAAACAGAATTTTAAAAGCCACTTATTTGAGTGGATTTTGTATAGCTGAGCTGACATGCGAGGCTTTAGAGTTAGCTCTCATATAGTATGAGATAAACAGAGAAGAGATGATCTGCACCAATTAACGAATGTAACATGGAGTGTAATTGTCACTCAAGTAATAACATTCATGAAGAAACTATCCCCTGAAACAACCAGAGGTTTAATTAAATAAGAGGCTGGAAACACATTCCAGTAGAAAAGAGCACACAAACCAAAATTAAGGCATCTTTGAAATAGTTACAAAAAATGGCCAACAGCTTTAAATAAAAGATTTGTTAGTTCAGTCTGCCAGTATTCCGTGGAAAGAGGCAGCCACATCACCCCATGTGACTTTGCTCTTTTGCCTCAAATCTTTATTCTGTACTTTTATCAGAAGTGCTGAAGAATTCTGTTTTGAGCATGGATGGTGTTTTTATCCCATGCTACAATGTAATTTTTAAAATAGCACTGTATGTGCTTAAGACCTCAAAAAGAAACAAACTTTAGCCACCTTACGCAGTTTAAACAGTCCTATGAATCCCAATCCAACAGGGCATTAATTTCAAATGAGCTCAAGATGCAGTGAAGTTCAGGTCACCTGTGGGCTGGTGTGGGATGAGAAAGGGTTAGCTGCTATTAGCTACAGAATGTGTCTATATGCACATACCTTCACTTCTTATAATTGTGCTGATGAACACATGCACTGAGCTACTGTCAGCTGATAACAGGAATCATGATTTGGGAAAAGAAGGTCAACTCAAATCAGGATCTACCAGCATCTTAAAAAAGCTGAGCGAATCTTCAGGCAGACACTAACAAGAAGAAAATTCTGCAAAGAGGTATCCTGAATCTGTGTGTACTGAGAAGGAATTCAGTGAGTATGTCAGGAGTTGTCTTTGGTGTTCTTGCATTTTTTTTAAAAAAAAGCTATTTAGTATAACACTGAGAAGGTATAAAACAGAGTTGTTATTGGATTCCCATTTCTTGGTGCTAAATAAACACAGAATTTCTTATCTTAAGAGTTACAGCCTGAATATGAACCAGAAATAAACATTGTAAATAATAAATATTATTTCTGGTACAAAAATTCAATCTGTATTGGTACACAGGAGTGAGAAAAATGTTTACACATTGTAATTGTCTAAACTGCACATCCTTTACTACAAGAAACTAACCTCTGTGAGCATGGTTTTGTGTCAAGTGTGTCCAAGCAGTTTACATTGCCAAATGATGACTGACCAGATGGATATCTAATCCTGAAATCAGCAGATGGCTCAGCATGGCCAGGTTTGTGCACAAAGTAAAAGATGGAGTAGTGGAAAATGAAGGCATTTATGAAGCAGTTTAGACTGGCAATCCGTGTTAAGACAAGGCTTAAAAAAAGGTGACGTAGTGGAACTGATGAGGAAAAGTTACACTGGTAGACACTGGTTAGAGGTGAGAGAGGATTCAAGTGAGGGGGGAAAAAAAGTAGGGAGAAGAGGCTTGTAACCTGATCAGACAAACATCCGTGTCCAGTCCACAAAGTTAGCTCAGCATAGAAAGTGATTTTGTGACTTGGGACAATGTTGACAATAAACATTATCTACTTTTGAGAGATATTTTGACTGGATTTCAAATATATCGGGCAGAGCTTCCGAGAAAGCACTGAAGGACATCAAACCTGACAACTTTCAGAAAAGTGTTACTACTGAAATCAGCTGGCAGGATTTTTACACTGGAAAAATCTGGAAATGGCAGGGAGGTGAGAGATAATAAAAGAAGGTGCTGAGTTTGCTAGTTGTTCTTGTTTCCTGGTTCTGCTGTTCAAAGATTACTTTATTCTGAACAATACGTTTCATCTTTGCAAGACAGCTTCTCCTGCTCAATCATGCTGTGAAATCACATGCTAATGGTTTTTTAATATCGTTTAGCTGCCATAAAACAGATAGTAAAAGTACATTTTAGTAGCATGACCATATTGTAAGATTGGATGGGTAAAGGTGATGAGCTATAAAAGAGTAAGCCTTTGTTTAAATGCATGTATCTCTTCATAATGAGCAGAATTAGCAAGGGAAATGATATAAAACGAATGAAAGTTAAATAGATTTTTGTTCAAGTCTGATAAAATTATTTTCCAGTTGTGACGGCTCTCCTTTCAACTAAAGCAGAGTACACTAGGGATTTATATTCAAATTGGCAATCAGAAATGAGGAACATGAAGGGGTACATTTTCCAAGTGATTAGTGGGAGGTATGCAAACAAATCCTATTATTTCTTAGTGGGATTAGAGCACATACCTTCCATATACTGCTTTGAAGAATTCCCCTTAAGCATTCTTCCAGACTTCTAGCTGAAAAAATAGCTACAATAGTAAATTTGGTAAAAGAAAAGAATTTGGAATGTATCTGGTTTGAATACCTACCCCGCATATGCCTGCAAATCAAAAAAGCATTAAAAAAATCTGCTAGTAATTGTGGAGAAGTAAGGTAAAATAATCCTGACCTATATAATTACATCTGTTTTAACTAAAGATATTTCCTAGGTTTCCCTCTGCATTGTCCAGAGATTTCTGTTGACTGAACATTTGATTTCAGCAGGCTCAAATGATTCTTCTGCACTGCCTAGAGCCAGTACAGCTTTGATACCTCTGTTCAAGATCACATATTTTCTTATCTAGTATAATTTAATTTTTTTCAGCTTGTGGAATTTCCAGTAGCTGAGCAGTAAACTGTTACTGAAATAAAAAATTGGTCTTTCCAAGGTAGTTTTGTAGTGCTTATAAAACTTTTTAATCTTTTAATCCTAGTTTATGTTGATAATGTGATGTAAGATCTAAAATGATGTGTTATTTAAAGGCTTTTCATTAGCCCAGGGATGCCAGAGACAACTTGTGTACTGTTCATTTAAATTATTCATATCCTTTCACTTAGTAGATAGTGGATTTCCTCTAACGAAGTGTCAGTGGTTTGCCATGGGACTGCTCCTTCCTGCTCATCTGTTGGCTTAAAGCACAAAAATTGAGGCACATATAAGGCAGTTATAGGAACTGAACAAATTTAGGGATAGGACTAGGTATATTATATTCATCACCTTCACTGAAGAACCAACTTTCTGCTTTCTCACAGACTTTTTCCTTCTTGTTGGAAGGAAACTTAGTTCAAACTTGTCACGATATTTCAGCTGTTCTTGAAGCTTATATTAGGATGTCTTGCCCTGAAACAAGCAGTGACTTTATGAACTTTCGGTTTGGTTTTTCGTTATAACATTAAACCATACTTAGCAGCATGGGCATGCTATTTCCTCTATACCCTATGAAAAATGTGAGATCCTCATTTTTTTCCTGAATGTTTAAACTGTATGACATGAATGAAATAGAAGATTTTCATAAAATGTGTGCCCCCTGACTTTGCCAAATTGTCTGTCCTGTTGGGAGGAAAACAGAATAGGTTTTTATCATTTTTTGAAGAGAAGAAATATAACTGCCAGTTTACTCTTATTTCTGTATAATCCATGACAAGCCATGAGTTATCACAGTGCTCTGTTTTTACCTTTGTTTGCTTCAGCAGTTCATTTTGTTTCCGTATGTTTTTTCAGTTCTCAGGATGGCTTACGTGATTCCCCCCTCAGCTCCATCTCCAGCAGTGACTATGAGAGTGTTTCTGTCACTACATGTAGTCTCTCCAGCATATACGCTCTGAGGTAATAACATCACTTCGCAGTCAGATTTGACGAATGGTATTGGGTTATGCTTGGTTAAAAATTTCATTGAACTAACGATCAAGTGACAGCAACACTTCTGAGTATTCCTGAGTATTCTTCCTTTTGAACAGCAGCTGCTTTTTCTTTTTTCCTCCCATTTTCTTCAGTGCTGTGGCAATTGAGGCAGCTATTTACAGAAAAGTTTTAATGCATACAGCAATGAATTACATATGTCCGTGATCTCCCTTTTATGTGTCCCTATAGCATTTCTTGAGAGACTTCAGGTTTTAGTTTGAAAATTACCAAATGTGTCTTAGCTAGGTCTTGGCTTTCTAGAAAACATGTTTTTTCCACTTTGTTTCACTTAGTAAAATGAGGGGAGCGTTCCAGTTAACAATAATTAAACTTCCACAGTGTTGTTGGCCAAAATTGGTAAAAATATTAGTTTATATTCTCATCTTCTGAAACTGCATTAGAGTTTTAACTTTAGTTTTGTTCAGAGCGCATAATGAGAATAATAGAGGAATAAAGTTGTGGGCAGAAAAATGTTACTAAAGCAGAAATGCGAGTTCTTTGCTCTTTTTAGGGTATACATAACATACATATATGTGATATATTGTATACAATAACATTATTATTCTGGTACAGGCAGTTTGAAATACCACTGTTACCATTGAAGTAGATCATCTTCCATTGCCTCTTGTCCTCCCTTTTTCATCTGTTTGTCTCTGTCCAGCACTTCATATGAACTTCAGGAATTCCCAATTTTGTTTAGGTTTGGGGATAGTAAGAGGGGGTGAAAAGTTCTTTTCTAGTAGTGGTAGGGGAAATAGTACATATAACAATATGTATTTTGTTAGGATGTGCACATCTTCAGGCTTAATTTTTTCAGTGTTACATATTTTTTTAAGATAAGGGCAGAAAGATGCGACTAAAACTATTTTTCATGGTTTTAATTTTGAAATACATTTCCTTTTGACTGTTCTTCAAACAAAACCCAGTTTATCCGCATGCAACAGTTCCCCTCTTCTAAATACTGTATACATCAAAGAGAGTGTTTCATACAGGGCTGTCTGAACAGACAATAGAAGTAATCTCAGTTATTCTTCAGGAGTAACTGGAGCAGTGAGAATAAGTCTCCATTAGGTGCACCACCTCTTTTCAAGGTCTTACTGTGCTGCCTTTGTGTTAGTATTGTAGTTGCCACTGTATTGATGCTTGTGTAAATTAGTTCTGTCTTACCCCTTTTTTCAGATTTTTGTTTTGCTTGAAGTTTGATTTCTAAGGCAGTAGTTGTACATGTGCATTTGTGCTCTTGTCCAGTGAACTATAGCATTGTATCATCCCTGGGTTTCATGCAAGAAATCTAAGTTGCCTGTTTTTCTGTATCTGATTGATATTACTAGAGATCTAGCTATTGTAGTTTATGGTCCAATAAAAAAAAAGCTAAGTGCTTGCTTGACTATACTGATATGAATTTCCCCATTTTGAAATCCTTACTTTAAAAAAAAGTTTAAAGTTCTCTAAGAATTTAATAAAATAAAAGAACAAAAAAAAGCTCGGAAGTCTGACTGCTTCACAGTAGTATGTTCCTAGATCTGTGTGAATAGAAATGTAATATTCAGTACAACTATTTGTATTGTATTTTAGAATATGTTATTTTTAAGGGGCTCCCCTGTTTTATCTCGTATTACCTAAACAACAAACATGTTCCTTGCAAAGGCCATCTCTACAAAATGTTCTTGTCTGAAATAACTAAGTTCTTCCTGATGCCATATGCATATCCAAAAGAATACCTAAATTGGTTTTTTGATTGTTTCTTTTTTCCTCTGAAATATACCGTTTTAATGTACTTAATTTCTTGCTGTTTTCACTTAACAACAATTAGAAATTTAAATGTAAAATTTGCAATCTTTTCTGAAAAATAATTAGTGAAACATTTCTATGTTTCTTGAAATGCATTTATTTGGCCTTTCAATGTCCTGTGAATCATAAGCAATTCCTTGGTGCTGTTAGATAACCAATACTGAGGCTGAAAGTCATGTTGTCAGATTGTGGTGTGTTTTGGAAATACCCAAGCGACTTCAAATGATTCTACTCTGGTAGCAAAACCAGCTTAGCCAGAATAGCACAGGGTGTTGAATGAACTGCTAATGTATTAAATAGCATGGTCTGAATGGATCTGGAACAATGAAGTATTATATATATGGAATTCTATATATGTATACATTTATTGTTTTCCAAATGGACAACCAGGGAGAAAATCCTCACTCCTTGGATGCCAGCACACTATTCATCCCATGAGTCATTGTTTGCTGTTTTTGTTTTTATTGGAAAGAAAAAGCTGTTAGGACTGTAGAAATCATTTGGGACCTGTTAAAGGAGGCTGCTTCAAATCAGCCTGTGATTTACTGCCTTAGACTTTTTCCATCATCAACCAGTGCCATGTAATTTTTTGAGCTATATTCATCCCACCTAATTTTAGGCACCAAACTGATATACCTCAATTAGGAGTTTTGCTGCTGTAGGTTCCCTGTTTAGTCAATGGAGAACAGTGGAAACCTTGGTTAAGCGTGTAATTTGTTGAACTGCATCTGCACCAAAGACTTTCAGTCTTAAATCAGAACTATGATTGCATACTTTGATTACTGACTGTGCTCACACAGTAATTTGAAAAACATTTAAAAAACCTTGCTCGAGGTTTCTAGAGCACAAATTGAGGGGGGGGGGGGAAAAGGTAGAGAGCTGCTCAAATGGTTTTGCTAAGGAAAGGTTGATTATTTCAGTGGTACCTGATCTGTGTTAGAAGGTTCCTCCTTCTGGTCTCAGAGATCTGATGGTCAAGAAGCTAAATGTTCGTCCCAGTCCAGATGATTGTTCATTAAGCAGTATCTAGACTTGAGAGTGATCAGTAATCAACTTTCTCAGCAAAGAATAAATATATTCCATGTATTTCAGAAGGTTTCAGAGAAACTGTTTTTATGCAAACTCACCAGAGTATGCAGATTTTTTTGTTGCATCAGTGTGACTGTGGAATAATACTGCTGACCTGAGTGAAAACGAGATGTTTATAACTACAGCAGGGAAGTGGCAATTGGTCCATTGTTTATATTAGCTTCAGGAAACAATCCATCCAGTTTTTCATTTTTAATGGCTTCTTTTTCATAAATGTAATTTTTAGAACAATTTTTAATATAACTATAGCTTACTGAATTGTAAATAAGCAGCTAATAAAATTCACTGCTGGAATCTTACCCATTTCAGTGTTGGCAGCAGTAAAGTCAGTAGCTTTTAAAAATAAACTGTTTGTGGGAATTTGTCTGTCAGCTTTCAACATGCATTAGAATTATTGGGCAAGATCCTGAGAGAACCATTAATTTGAGTGGAAACCCAAGTGAAGGCCATTCATATGCTAACAGTATGAGATGCCTCAATATGCTTAAAGCCAAGAATGAACTTAAATTCTTTGGAAGACTGGAGCTAGAAAATGGCAAGAAAAGTGTTCTTTTGGGAATGATGAGGAAAAATAGGCGAGACAACAGAAGAACAAGGTAGTTACAATTAGTTGGTTTCAAGCTTCATTGGAGTTTTTGGTGTAAGCAGTACAAGGGAGGAAGAAACACTGATGAATCTGTATTAAAGCATCTGCCTGCTACAGTACATGGTAAAGCCTACATCTTCATTTTAACGTTATGATAAGCCATAAATGACAATTTTCAATATAAATAATAACTTTTAAAACTAACCCAAATAGATGCCTTCCCAGGTCAGCAGTCACTTTATTGTAGATATGTCATTCTGGCTTAGATATTGGTGTTTTGGGGTATATTTTTCTACAGTTTTAGGCATTTACAAAAATTGCTGGTGAAGTTTTAGCCTATGTTATTTACAGGCTGTAAAAGGAGGTATCTGAAATGTCTGCCAGCAATTAGAGTGGGATATTTATCTGGCTATTTATGTTAGAATATCTGTATTTGCAGACATGTGGGCAGAGTCCAAGGTCATTGGCTTGCTAGATATAGTTGAAGGGTATCACTTATTTTATTGCATATTTTGAGTATATCCCTGTTATTATAAACACACGTGTGAAACAAGGCAGGGAAGGTTATCTTAGTATATAAATGAGATGAAATTTTGATTACCTGCTTCAGAAATAGAGGGTGTTTTGCAGGAGACTGCTTGAAGCTACCTTGCCAGTCAGTTCATAGAATCGCAGAATAGCCCAGGCTGGAGGGGACCTCAGAAGATCATCTTGTCCAGCCTGTTAGGGGAAAGGGAAGCCTAGACAGATTGTCTAGCACCCTGTCCCATCGCATCCTGAAAACCTTCAGTGATGGGGACTCTACGACATCCCTGGGGAGGTTGTTCCAGTGATTGATTGTTCTTAGCATGAAATACTTCTTTCTTATATCAAGATGAAATCTATCCTGGTGTAACTTGTCCTCTTCATGCAGCTTTTTGTAAAGAGAGAGCTTCCATCCTCTTTGTAGCTACCCTTTACGTACTGGAATACTGTGATGAAGTCTCCCCTGAGCCTTCTCTTTCTTCAGGGAGAAAGGACCTAACTCCTTCAATCTGTCCTTGTAGGGCAGGTTCTTCATCATCTTTATGGCCCTCCTTTGGACCTTCTCCGGCTTGTCTGTGCCTGTCTTGGAATTGTGGAGACCAGAACTGGACATAGCAGTCCAGGTGTGGCCTGACAAGCACTTGGTAGAGTGGGGTGTTCACATTGCTATCTCTGCTAGTAACGCCCATGTGGATGCAACCCAGGATCCAGTTTGCCTTCGTTGCTGCAGCAGTGCACTGCTGACTCCTGTTCAGCTTGTTGTCTGCTGCAACCCCAGGTCCCTTTCAGCAAGGCTGCTCCCCACCCACAGAGATCCCAGCCTGCACTGGGCTCTTTGGTTATATTGTCCTTGCTGCAGGACCTTGCACTTGCCTCTGTTAAACTCCATACTGTTCTTGCTAGCTCACTCTTCCAGCCTGCCCAGGTCTGTCTGTAGGATGGCTTTCCTTTCTGACGTGTCCACCTCACCACCCAGTTCAGTATCATCAGCAAACTTTGTCATGGTGCTCTCAGTCCCATCATCCAGATCATTTAGGAAGATGTTGAACTGTGTGGGGGCCTGTATCAATCCCTGCAGTTTCCTGCTTGTGACAGGCTGCCATCCTGAGTAAAAACCATTGATCACCACTCTCTGAGTGTAACCTGTCAGTTTCTTGCCCATCTTGCAGACCAAGACAAGTTATTGTGCGTTGGACACCAGGTTTTATACTGTGCTTTTTCATCAGTAGGACTCAGTGCCTTGAAGAGGATGTGAGAAGGAAAAATAACTTGGTCATTCAGCAGGACTGTGAATTATACTAGGAGAATTGAGTTCTTTCATCTCATGGTCCAGAGCTATACATTCATCTAAGCTATCAAAGCTACAGCGCAGATTACATGCCCACAAGTTTTAATAAAGAGATCACATCTACTCTGGGGATCTTGTAAATGCTAGTGTGGAGAACAAAAAAATACTTTAACAATGTATTTTAACTGATCTGTCACAGTCTACCTGATCAGCTGTGTCTCCAGATCTCCTCTTTTGCAGTTTTACCATTGGTAACCGTGTCAGGTTATATTTGTTTAAACTAGGCAAAATGACAGATTCATCTGCATTAGTGTTTGGTACTGTCATTTTTGGTTTGATTGTTGCATTACTGTAGATCTTATTTCCCCTTTTTTTTTTTGTGTAGAGCTCTTTATGGAAAAACTGCTCATAACCAGAAAAAGGATGGTGGTAATGGCTTTACATGTACTGTACTGGAATCGTGGAAA
Source organism: Anarhynchus alexandrinus (assembly GCA_008711295.1). Lineage (NCBI taxonomy): Eukaryota > Metazoa > Chordata > Aves > Charadriiformes > Charadriidae > Anarhynchus > Anarhynchus alexandrinus. The sequence continues at coordinate 3,591,115 of VUYV01000027.1, forward strand.
TAAAGAGTTCAGTGAGAAGAGTTTTGGGAAGAGAAAGGGGTTTGTACCTTGAAAAAATCAGAATGAATTCTAGAATAGATGCTATTCCTGCCTGATGATTTTGAACTGCAAACTGTGTATGTTTTAGGCACTGTGAGTCTGTGCTGTTTTGTATTGCTCTGTCACTCAAGCAGTGTGAGGGCAATTAATATGCATATTAATACAGTCACAAAGAGGCTGCTGTGTACAATCTTCCTGCTTTGCTGCTAAATCCCTTACCGCAACAACCAGCTGAGCAGTACCAGCAAAACAAAAAAGTCAGCGTTGATGAGGTCTGTCAGCTTTTGCTTATGATTTTAGTCAGTGAGACATATGTGACTGAAGCAGATGTCTCTAGTTTTTCACCGCCAGGATTCTTGATGTGTTTCATGCCTATCTTGTTCTTCACCCTGCAAGACAAAAAAAAAAATCAAATCTCCAAATGGTGCAGCATTTTCTAAGCTATAGTGTTCCCTTTTAGGAAATTCCACAAGGTATTTTGGGGTATGTTATATATGCATATCTTTGTCTTCAGTAACAAGTAACTAATGCAGATTTTATTTTCTCAAAGAATAACCCAGGCAGCTTGTGTGAACTACTTGTTAATGAGTGCTTCTTACAGTGGGAAGTTGAAAATTCAGTTGTTCAAAGTTTTTGTCTTTCCCTGTTAAAATTATAAACTTCATATTTCAGCGATGTTAAAATATCCAATATGGTTGAAGTAAACTAAATATAAAATATGTTACTGTGTGTAAATCAAGATAAATAGGGCAATACTTCAAGCTGACTAGCATCAGTGGAAGAAGCAATAATTCTCTTCTAGCAAAACTGGTAGAGACCCTGAAATTTCCCATTCGGGGGCTGTATTCCAGGTGGCATATCATCTGGCTGGAGACTACAAAAGTAATCATAATGGGTTTGCATTCTTCTTTCTACATAGCTCACTTGTAACTTTCATTTTTAGTAATTTGGCCACATTTATAATCATGTTCATTTTAATGATGTGTAAAAATCTGTTGTTGAATGTTACTTAGTGTTCCCAGTGCTACTAATAGAACAAAAATTACTAGCTTTCAGAAATTATATTTTATTTTACAGATTTTTCTCCCCCCCCCCCCCCAAAAAAAAGCCCCTTAGAATAGCACGTTTGGGAGTTCTGAGATTAAGTGTAATTAACTAAAATCACTATGGTAACTGCAGTTTTTGCAGAGTTTTTGGCAATGCCTAAAACCAAGATAGGTTGTAAAAACACAATTATATTGGAGGAAAGAAAAGAGAATTTCCTCATACTTTCAGCGGCATTGAAGGTGAAAAATTAAGAGAAAGCTTTCTTTTCTAATTAAAATTTTAAGGCTCCACTTGATAGCTTTTCTCAGCTTTGACTCCCACGGCTGGATACAGAATTCCTGCAGGATTCTCCTAGACCCTAGGATGCTTTAATGCTTCAGCTGGTTGTTCTGTATTATATTTTGAGGGAACTGATGGAGGTGATATGAACACGTTATGCTAATAAGCTTCCATATCCCTCGGAGTTTCTCTTGCTGGAAGATGTTTTTCAGTGCTGCTTCTCCATCTCTTTCTGCCACACAACAGGAGTTGCAACTCAATGTAGTATCTGCTGGAATTTGATGATAAATTTATTTACTTTTTACTATGCCATACAGAATAGTTGCTTGCTTATCACAGAGGACATTGCTGAAGAGCTATATGAAATGACTCTTTGCCCTCGGAATTATTTGTATCTGGTATTAGGTATTCAAGTTTTCTGTCCCGTGTCAAATTTTGGGTAAGGTGTAAAAGCTGGGACTGATGCGTTTCTATCCCTGTATCGGATACCAGAGCTGATATTACATATCACTTCTTCATAAGTGCTATACTATTTGTTTTTCACTTTCAGTTTTTCCAGTTCAGGATTAATTTTGAAGTTTAAATATTTCTGTGTTCTAATCTGATATTATTTGTCCTTTTGCAGTGTGAGTGTATGTTTGAGAACTTTAAATGCATGTTAGATTACAAGGAAGTGTTAGAAAAAAAGGTCATGGTAGAATTGAGAAAATCTTTGTAGAACCTAAGCAATATTCTAACTTCTTATATTTTCAGTTACAGTTTTTTCTGGAATCTTACAATATCCTTATCTGGCAGGTTTTATCCCTTTTTTGTTTAAATTTTAAGAAAAACAGTAAATGTAGTACCTTGTAAGTACCTGACATTAAATTTGATGGTAAGAAAGCAGCCCTGTTGATTACTAATGCTCTTAAGTTATTTGTTTATATGCAGTCTTATAGAAGTTTTATGTGTCATGACCTAGAAAGCTATTTGGGAGAGAGCACTGTTAAAGTTGCGAAATCTTACGCTGGCAATGTTGTTTATTTTAATTCCTATTTGAAATACAGTATCTTTGCATTCTTCTGAAAACCCAGGCCAGAGTGGTAATGACTTTGAGTAAGCTGGTTGTCTAGGTAGTTTCTGATGGTGGGTGTATTTAGAAAGATGCTGCTTCAACAGCTGTCTTTTTTTGAAAAGTCCAACATGGTAAGTACAACGAGAAGGCTCTGCAGTTTGAGGTTCAAAGAGCTGAGGAAGGATTCAAGAAGGTGTTCTTCCAACGGGCTGGGCAGCTGCAGAAGCTGCCAGGGTGTGGAGCAGAAGTTGTTGCTGTTGATTTGATTCAGTAGTCTTCAATGCCCAGGAATCTTTTTCTGATTGAAGGTATTGCTTAGAACATGTGGCTAATCCCATTAGCCAAATTACTAATTTTAATCAACTGACCTCAGATTGCCCACCTCTCCTGGGGCAAAAGAAGCTAAGAATGGGCTTCTGCAAATCTTACAATATATGAAAAATAATTTGCTACTGTGGAATTCAAAAGGTTGACAGCAGATGGGGCTTTAGCACATGTCCTACCATGTATGGAGTTGGGCATTGCTAATACATGTGATAATTGTAGTCTAGTCAAGTCCACTCCTTCTGGTGTTGCCCAGCTGGGTTGTTCCTGAGAGGGATTTGCATGCAGTTGTATTATTTGTTTATCAAGACGAAGTTTTGAAGCCTTGGGAACACTTTGTGGGTCGGGTTGTTTGGTTGGATTTTTTTTCCCTCTTTAGCCTTTTCTCTTAAAGTAGAAAATACCTAAGGGATTGCATTTAAAGACCCTCTTGACTTAATAAAATATTAGGGTTAAAAAGTCAAGAAATAAAGTTCTGAATTAAAGCTTTTTTTAGTCTGCTTTAAATGTGCTTCTGGGGTCATTCCTTAAAATATAGTCCTTAGCTAAATAACTATATGCTATTACTCAAATAATACATATTCTGGATTTGGTTTAAATGACTCTAAAATTCAGTGTGTAGCCACCCCCTTCACTTAAAATAATTGTAAGAAACCATTAATCTCACAATTTTCCTTCCAACCACATCAAAACTAGCATATGTTGGAAACCAAAGGGTTTTAACTTGCTGTTTCTTGTGGGAGTACCTTAAAAGAAATGCCAGAGGTACTACAAAAAGCAGCATGGGATGTAGTAATTTTTTTTTTTACTGCCATGTAGTCATATTTCTCTTACCAAACCCCTGTCATTTTCCTCTTGTCATTCCTTATGTATACAACCTTTGTTTTTCCCCAACTATTGTCTGATCTTTTAGATGGCTTTTGGAGCAGTTGTTTGTTCTTTGTTTGGTTTTTTTTTTTTCAAATTGGAACCCAGAGTTGACTACAGCCTTATGAAGTGTAAAATTAAGAGTAATAGCTTGGGAAAGACAGGTTGACAAGTTAGTGGTGGGGGTTCCAGCTACAGCCTACACGAGTATCAGTAGGATGAATGTACCAGTTACTGAAGTAGTTTTAGAAATTGTGTGCAGACAATAACATAGACTTGCCTGTTTTGGATTTTGTTTTTTTATTTACTTAAAGTATGAAAAAATTCAGATGGGAGGGAAAAAACCTAAATATCGTAGATTGGATAAAAAGTATGTTACTGATACTGTACACAGAGCATAAGGTGGTCATTGTGCTAAATTCTGTATGAACAAAAATGAAAGCCAAGGAGCTCATGATAATATTTTTTGAGAAGTATTATAAGAACGAGAATATTCAAAACATATATGGAAATTCATGTACATGATATAGCTATACATGTATGTATCTTTATCTTAGTTATTCAAAACATGTAGCACTTTGAGTAATGGACATGAGAGATTTGTTACGGCCAACCAGTGCAAATAAACTGATGTCATTCAAGTCCAAGGAACTGCACTGTTTTATATTTTGTGGCCAGTCTCTCACCATTCTTTTACTAAACTATAGTTGATACTTAAGAATTGGATTACTGTTCCTTTGTAAAAACTTTCAGCATGGTTTATGGTTGTAATGTCCTTTTGTGTAAATAGGAATGTGTGAAATCATCGAAAACCTGCAAAATTGTCACATTTCTTTAGTGTAGAAGGTATCACACCTGCTTGCATATGGCATGTATGAAATTTTCCTAAAAAGCAACTTCGTCTCAAAATGCATCGCTCTGGTTTTGCAAAGTAGGTAAACCTCTGTATCAGAATAGTACCATTTAATACATGGATTTTGAATTGACTGTAAGTGGATTCACAGTCTTTGAATTCACACTACAGCAGGAAGGTGTTACTTCTTTTGCTGCAAATAATTGCGTGCTACTTCTACCTATGCATGGTGAGTTTGCCGGAGATTTCCGGAGCAAGTGAAGAGTTATCACTGATGTCACAGGTATTTGTATAGCACAAATGGTGTAAGCATAGTCAGTGAATTACATATTAATACTTTTCGAGTACACATTTTTAATATTGTTCATAGAAGTTTTAAAGTGTTTTGCTCTTAAACTCCATTGGGATGAGTTTGTCTTACTGGAACTTGACCCTTCTCAGGTTAAAGACACCACTGACAATCTTCTTAAATCTGTACCTGAAAATAAGTTGTAATCAAAGACCTTGCCTGAAATCAGAGACTTAGAGGGTGATCTTACTTTCCTATTAAATTTGGTGACATAATTGCATCATTTATAGAACAGATATGTTTGGGTTACTCCTTTGCAAATAGTGACCACTTTTGATCTAAGATTTCTAAAAACAAACAAATAAAACCAAACCACTTTTTAAAAACATTTTTATTATTCTTTTGAAAACATAATTTGATTTATTTGTATTCATTATATTCAATACAGTGAACTTCTAAATCCTTTTTATCTGCCTATGCTGTATATTTAATGCATAGTTCAGATACTCTGAGGGTTTGTTTGTGAATAATGAGAAATTCTTTGAGAATCTCATACATTCTGCATTCATTTCAGAGCAGATTTCAGGTTTAATGGACAAAGACTTCTAGACAAATCTGGAAGGAAACATCTGTCAGTGGTCAAAGATTTCTACTGCTGCTGACTTGGTTTTGAGTAGAAATGTAAAATACTTAAATTTGCACCAACTTTGAATCAATTGACTTTGGGTATTCTGTTTTAGACCTTGCTGCTTTCACTGGTTTTGGATGAGTGTCAACACCCAATAAATTCAGCACAAGGCCTACGGTATCACAGATGGTTACCTAAAATGACTGGCCACTTCTGAAATTCAGTCATAATCTTGTTCCACAGTCCTGATTTCCATTATGTATGGATACTACTTTTTAACCTGGCTTACAGTATCCTTTGGAACTTAAAAGCTGTAAAGCAGATTGGTTCCACAGGTGAAAGATAATAATGCAATGGTTCACAATATTGGGTTTTGTTTGCTTGTACATACTTGGCTAAATTTCAACATCAAGCTTTGACAGCAGGCAGCTGTTCTAAAGATACATCTTTAAAGTGCTGAAAGAGTCTTGCTACTCTTCTAACATGACAAATGGAGAGTAGTTTTAAAATTGCTAGCCAAGTTAGAGAAAAACCTAATTGATTGTATCTGCCAGGGGGTATCTGTTCCTTTATAATGGATTATAATGGATAATTATATATTATTATTGTATTATTATTATTGATTATAATGGATATAAGCAGGTTTACTGTTGGAAATTAACCTTTTACATAAAGTGTTACTTCTTGATATTTGCCCTCAAATGTATTAACTTTGCAATGTTTTTACAATATGAAAAATAAACACATGATAAGCATTGTTTGTGATAAACATTTCACAAGGGGAATTCCATGCTTATTTTGGTCTTATCTCTTCTTAACCCAATTCCTTGAGTAATGCAGGGTTTCCTTCAACTGAGAAGTTGAGAAAATTAGGACTTCTCTTGCTACTTAGTATGGGTATTTATATTCTGCAGTGGTACTTGATACTGCAGATACCAGCAGTGAAACATTCCAGATCTGAGTGTAGTCTGACATTAATGAAATGCTTCCTACACATCTGGTATCAGCTGAGAATTTTGAGCCAAATTATGTTTGTTAGATAAGCCAAGTAGGAATGGCAATCCTTATAGAACTAAAAAAATAACTTGTTTGAAAAAATAATTTGGAGAAAGGTAAGCTGAACTCTGTAGATGAAAATTCAGGTTCATTTTCTATAATACCAATTAAAAGAAATCAAGCAAATCTTTAATATTTGCATAGATGCAATCACTGCTGTTTGGGATATCCTGTTATAAGAAAAGCTATCTCTTTTGCTGTTTATCTAAAACAATTTTTGTGCTTCTATTCTTACAGTATTTCTGACTGCTTCTACAATATTAATTTTCTGGCTACGTCTTTTAACAGTAAGATATATTTTAAAGTATAGAACAGATGGTCATTAGTCATTCTTTGAGAGTGATTTTTGTCTAAATCTGACTTGGTCCTGTTGGTAAAGGTAGAGTAATTGTTTCTAACTCTGTAGTGATTCTTAGGTCCAGTTTTAAATTACTCTGGAACATTCACTTTTCTCTTTGCCATGTCACAAGCAATCCTGAATACAAAATATCCTCTTTTCTGAACCTCTTGTATATGGATATTGTACTTTACATGTGACTGTGTTATAAATGAGAGCATGCATACACGCTGACCTACATGCTGCAATTTGTATGTGCTCTGTGCTAAAAAGTTCCAGCCAGTCTTGTGGTGGGACATGACCAGTCTTAATGACACACCACAAAATCTAACCCAGAATAGCCTGAAACAGAAGTAGGTCAAACCACATTCCTTGGAGGAATTAGGAAGTGGGTAAAACTGCATTCCTCCCAGTTGGGGTGGACTTGGAAAGGCAAATATTAATATTAGGATTGGTCAGAGCTAGGTCAGAGTTGTGGAATGAGCCTTTCTTCCTTTCTGCAAATGGAAAAGGACTAAGTAGGTTATATTCTTGAAAAGCACTCTTCACAGCGCTCTGCCCACTTAACACCTTACTTTGAAATATTTCTTCAACTATGATTTGGAGGGAAGAGTCATCCTTGAATCGGCACCCCTGCTTTCCCCTGCACTAAGGTTTCTGTTTATTGGGAGTTTGAAAGAGACCATTGTAGTGGGATTACTTAATGACATGCACAGACTGTTTTTGTCTCTGCCAGGAGGTCTGTGCTTGCCTTGGAGAGCAATTTATAGTGCAAATATGTATATCACTGTAAGATCAATTCCTTTAAATACAAGAAAAAAAGAGTAGTCCTTATTTGGCCATGTTACGAGGCAAACTCCTTTATCTCTATATATTAGTGTTTGTGCAAATAGGCAATCATCTACTGCATACCATTGTGAATCAGGGATTGCTTCCTGGCTCTTACTGCCTTTCAGTTTACTCCTTCATAAGCCACGTTCTCACATGACCTTTTCATTGTCTTGAACACAGACCTTTCCACACTGACAGGCTTGCTATTTTAATATATATATATTTTATCCCCTATGGAAAAGCAAAGGAAAAATTAAGAGACACAAATCTCACTTGGCTCTCAGTATCTTTAATAAGCCTAGTCAGTTGTGGTGCTGAGGGAACTGTAAACATAGAACTAACATCTTTTTACAAGAACTTGCTTTTGTTCATAGCAATAGATAACATGAACAAAACGCGTCTTTTGCAAGCCTTCTCTTTACTCTGTCCTTGAAAGAATGGGAAGCCAGGTAAGGTACTCATGCTACACATTTTGTATTGTTATTTCTATCAATAACTGATCTCCAGTATTTATTTATTTTCAGTTCTGTTTTTACTAGGGCTTTTAAGATTGTATGGCCTGACAAAATAATTTTTACATTTTAAAGGATTATCTGCATAGGCCTACAGGTAGACTTTCAAAACTATATCCCATAAAATTTTGTTACAAATAATTATAAATGTTACTGATGTGTCTTATCCCGCAATAAGTGTTCATGGGTTCTGCCATAGGGGTGGGATGAATGTTTCCGCACCTAATAAAAGCAGATTGAACTTGGAATGTGTCAGAAAGTACTTCCTTCCTTATGCACGCTATTTATACAGTCAGTAGCTTTTTCTTTAGCATAGTAGCTGTCTGTGTAGTAGAGAGTGCTGGAGTTTTGGACAGCCGAAGTATGATTATAAGTAAAGTATTCTAGTTTTTTGTAGTCATTGGTGAGATGAATTTCTTTCTATTATGTGGGGGAAATGGTTTAGTGTTCCTCTGTCTCTGAATGTAGTAGAGTAAGAAGGCATGTCTCCTTTGGTCAACACAGTGAATCCTTGGGACTTCTGTGTAATTACATCCTGTGCTCTACTCCCAGTTAAGGGTTTTTCCATTGGCAAAGTGCTACTTTTTCCCTAACTACCTCTTTTTAAAAAAAAAAAAAGTCTTGATTTGAAGAAGCTGGATTCCCACCAAAACTTCCCTGCGGTCTAAGGTGGTTTCAGGCTTCCTCTCCCTAAATGGGGGGTGGAAATGGCTGGCAACTGTGCATCTGGTTTTTAAAAGAAAATTTACATCTCTAGTAGACATTTGGTGACACACTTTAATCTCTTTGGAGTTGATAAGCCATTCTGTTACAATAGTTTGACATTTCAGCAATTTCAACAGTTAGGTATATAAGGGGACTAATCTACCTCTCTACTGTGTAAATTATATTTTATCACCCCCTCTTTTTTTTTGTAAGATTATGTTTAGATTCTATTCTCACTGTTTTAAGGCAACATAGAATCGTCTAGGTTGGAAGGGACTTTTAAGATTGAGTCCAACATAATTCAGAAATCCTTTTTTTCAAATCAACTTCCACATTAATAAAATTCTAAGTTGACTTCAGAACTGACCTTCTCATTTTTAGGTTAATATTTCCCTTTCGGATTTTTGGTGGACTTACGGTCTCAGGACTGAGCTTTTAGAAGAAGTTAATGTGAAAAATGGCACAGCACTTTGTAATAGCTAAGGAAAATGAAATAAAATACAGACAAATGATTTTCTGCTTAAGTTTTTTGCAGCTATGCCACAGAGTGGAAATCAAACATGATGGTGATTGATTGCATGTTGATTAACTTCAACAAGAATTTACAGCAATTAGTTCCAGTTTGCTATAGAGTCTTGCCTGAGTCATAAATCCTTTAGGATTTGCTGAACATCCTTAGCAACTGAGTGGAGATTTACATTACTTTTCTTTACCCTTTTTTTTTCACCGACAGTAGTTTAATGACGAGTTCTTGTTCATCTGATGACATCGATCAGGAAGAAATCCAGCTCGCATTGCAGGCTGCTAAAATTGCCACCCGAGAAAAGATCAGATCGAGATTTCATGGCAGTAATGACCTTATTCATCGCCTTTTTGTCTGTATCTCAGGTATGAGAGTATCTTTTTGTTGTGAATGTAAAAACTGTTCATCCTTTTTTTTTTTGTGCATATAAATTTATGGTAGAAGTTGCAGGAAGACTGTATTTTGGGGCCTAAGTTGCTCCCTGGTCTAGACAGACCTCTTGCCTGATGGAGATCAACTTACAGAATCAGAGTACTGACATCTTAGACTTCTAGTGATGAAGAGTTTGGGCACGCAACAGGTTTGACTTAAAAGTGGTTCCTTTTTCTTGGTGATGCCCTGTGTCTTCAAGGGAAGAAATTTGATGCAGCAGTTGTATTTTGATGCAAAAAGAATCTCTCAAGTGTTTTCTGCCAAAGGACAAGGAAGATATGTATCAAACTGCAGGTGGCATAAAGGTCAATGTAATTTGGCCATTATGGAAAATTAGTTTAATTAAATGTTCAGTTCTTATTCCTAACGCAAGCAAGTGATCCCCTCAAAAATAAATATGAGGCCATTACTGGTAGCAACAGACAAATTTAAATACTTTTTTTTAAAGGGTGGCATAATAGTCTAGTAATGGTTTATCCATTTTGTCAAACTCCTAGGTGTTGCTGACCAGCTGCAGACAAACTATGCTAGTGATCTGAGAAGTATCTTAAAGACCTTGTTTGAAGTTATGGCGACCAAACCTGAAACAGAAGACAAGGAAAAGCAAAAGAAAGGTAAAGAGATTGAAACATTTGTTTTCTATAGTGAATTTCTGCTGGTAGCCCCATAGGGATCCATGAACTATTTGACAACAATTTCCTTAACACTTCCTTAACTTTTTGACAGGGCTCACGGTACAGTGATTTGACCTATGTTTAAAAAAAGTAATGGAAACAGACTGTAAACAGGTTGAAGTCACTGGAAGTACAGGTATACAGGAGTATGTCCTGAGGCAAATGTTGGAAGAGTTAAAGCCTTGAGAGTGCATCTACTTGTTCCCATATTTCTATGTATAACAGAACAATGCTTATAGCCCATATAGTCACAACATAATGTATGCAGGGTTTGGATGCAAACACACGCCCCCTAGTATTGTTTCACAGTGGACACATTTTAATTTACCCAGATGTGTGTTGATTCTGAAGTTTAAATAGCTATGTGAAAAGAGCAGACTGTAAGATGAGAATGCTTAGCAAGATGCTGAAATCTGGCCTGTCTTGTAGAAACTGCAGAATGCTGAATTTGGCTTCACAATAGAAAAATATCCACTTTTGAGTTCTAGATAATGGAACCAGAAGTAGATCGTGAGCCAATGGAAGAATTTTGTTCTCTGTTACCATTTTGATTATTTCTTTTTCAAAGAGGCAAGTCTGGTAACTTATCTAAAAATAACCATGTCATTCCAGCAAAACTGCAATTACCTTTGTCCTTTGTTATGATTAGAGCTATCAGCATCTGAAGGTTATCAGAGCTCTTCTCCCCCCCCATATGATTGAAAACTTCAACTTTCCCTTTCTCCCCATTTTGTTTAAAAGCACTGAGGATTTTATATGAAACACTAAGTTAAAAGTTGGTTAAATTTAGTAGAAAAGCCTCTAATCCAACTCAACTCTGTGGTGGGATAACGCACAACATGTGTTATAGTCCTCTATTACCTGTGGTTGAAACTTCCACAACATTTTTATGGTGGCAGGATGTCATGATGTGAAAAGAGACTGTTTTTTTTTCATTGACAAGAAAAAATGGGGTTGGACAGAATTGCTAAAGAGAGGAACAAAGAGCTCCTGAATATTCAAATAAGAGTAGTAAAGAAACTGGAGCTGTAAAGAATTATCACTAGGAAATATATTAGTCAAAAGTACTTGGTTGGAATAATTTCTAATGGATGAACTATGACCAAAAAAAAAAGGTCTTGCCAAGCGTAAACAAAATGAGTGAATAAAAGTCAGGGACTTCTGGGATGAAGCTTCTCTTTGATATATGTGATTTGATGTGTGTGATTCACCTAGGGAATCTCTGGTTGTTCTTAGATCCTTTACAAAAAAGTAGATTATAAGTTAAGAACTGGGTAATAAAATATAGGATGCAGCTAAACTGCAAGAAGTAAGAGGACTGTATGTCCTGTAATAACAGCATTTTTCATTTCTGTTGTCATTCCAAAGAAGAATAGAGGAGACTTTTAAATCCCTGACTGTGTCAAAGTAAAGAAAAAGCAAGAAGGCGGCACATATAGATGCTATTGTAATCTAATCCCAGAAGTCCTAACATGTATATTCTATGCGCAAATTGGAAAAATAGGAATTTCAGTACTTTTTGATCTCTTACAGTTAATCCAGGTTTAAGGAATGCAGCACTGGAAGACTGTGCTTTATGTCAAGAAAGTATATCATCCTCAGAACTTGCAGCAAAAGCCAGAGATGGGGACTTTGAAGGTACTTTCTTTTTTCTGAGAATTAAAATAAGACAACACTGACGTATTAAAAAAATAATTAAAATGAAAACTCTTTTAAAGTTTGGCTCTGGAAAGTGACTATAAAATGTTGTCATAGTATGATTTAGAGACAAAGTTAGAGAAGCATATTTCTTTCTAATGGCTTCGTGAAACTCTGATCTACAAATTGTCATATCCGGTATGAATTCCTTTGTATCAGTAGAGAAAGGTTCTGTATAGTAAAGGCTTTAATATAGTCTGTGACATTACATGTGACGAGTTTGAGGGCTGTGTAAGATGCAAAGCCCTAAGTAAGGTCTTCTCAGCCAAATCTAAAGAGATCTTTTATATCGTTTGCTGTGTGGAGGTGCTACTTTTTCCCATGGTAGAAGTACCTTTTGTATTTCCTTCACTTTTGCGTTGATCAAAATATTTTGGTTGTTATTTTCATATTCTTCACTGTATTACTTCAAAGGAAAAGTTGGTTTTAGGTAAGTCTGCTGAGGTTACTTGAATCTCACTCAATACATGGTAAGAGTGAAGAAAAGTGTATATGTATGTTTCAAAGTTTTGGTCAGGATTCAAGTATACTGAAAGCTCAAAAGTTTTTGTTTCTCTTTTTTTGTTTTGTTTTTAAATCTGAGGTGCTGTGGGAGTGCTTAGGAGTCAGTTATGGACTATAGCCCTAGTATGGTAAACATTGTATAAAAAATGGATTAAAAGATATCAGAGCACTTGCAGTGAAAGAATAAGAAAAGAGAAAGTAGATGTATGAGATGGAGCAAACAAGAAAGCAATCAGCTTTGATCTTCAGGGCTGAGTGGTGGTTTTCAGCTCACCAGGAGCGCAGTTATTGTAGTGGTCACGTATCTGTGGTTAAGTGAGAAATAAGACAACCGTCAATTGTGAAACTGTATCTAAGGTTCCCAGAAATTGTGTGCAGTAATTTCCTTGTGCTTTAAAACTTTGATCTATTGTTGTCTGTTTGTCCACATACACTACTGTTCTTCCAGTGAGAGGTTTTGAATGCAGGATGACTGAGAACTGAGTGATAAGCACTGTATGTCTCTCTGCTTGTATGTAGAGGGGGGTGACCAACAGAAAAGAAATGTTGGTTCATGTCATTTGTAATAAACATCAGAAATCACAGGGGTAAAGAAAAAACCCAAACTTTTAAAGATTAGGTTTTAGAGTAATGCTACATATTTATAAGTTATTTTCTGCTTATATAAAACCCATGGTTTGCTTGCTCACCCTTCTTCTGAAGCTGCAGGCTAAAGGATCTTGAATCTTAATCTATTTATTTAGAACAGCAGGGCTAATTCATGTATAATGCGCTGTAGAAATATTATCTGTTCTGGAGGAAGATGATTTGGTGGCAGATAAAGAACTATTCAGTAGTCATTTTAATTGATTTTTCTATTGGGCCATGATTCAGAATGTCACAGAAGGTGCAGTAAAGAACAAATCTTTAAGCAAAATCCTTACCATGCATAGGCTGTACTGGAAAAGAATGCAAGAGATTATTCATTCTCTACCGTTTCAGTTCATATTCTTTTGTTTTGAATCGATGCCTGATGCTGTCAGTGAATTTGACTTACAGAACTTAAAAGCAAGTTATTCTGAACTGCAGGATGCTGAATAACTTTCTCACAGTGGATGTACATTTTGTCACGGCAAGGTCACTTCACTTCCCTGGCACGTTCTTCAGCTTTTAAGGTTCTTCAGCTTTTCATGGCATCTTCTATTGGCAGGGGGAAGGTTTTATGTTTGGAGAAGTGCAGCCTATGGCTTGGGATGTTATTTATTGAAATAGAGTACAGCAGTCTGGGCACTGAGGTGATGTTATGGCTGTGTAGAAGTGCAGTAAGGGGGGATCTTTGCTGTTTCAAGCACCCCTGCAGCACCCAGGCAGTGTGAATCAGTTACGTACCTGCCCTAAGCAAATGGTAGAACCCAACCTGTAGTATTAATAGCTCATGCAGATAACTACTGCAAAAACAGCCTCCTGCCTGCACTTTTGTTCTGAAATAGTAGGTGTTTCATGTATGCCTGCGTGATAGAAAGCAGAGCATTGTGGGATAACCCCAGTCCCTTTTGAATAAGTAGACCTGGGTGCCAGAATGATCATCTCTGCCTTGGCACAACGTTTTCCCATGCTAACGCATCCTCTAAACAGAACCAGTTAGTCAACACTCCTGCAGGTACTCTGCTTTTGACATCCATGCTTTGCTCACTGGGAAGGCTTGGGTGTGTCTGAATTGATCTCCTTGCAGATTTTCTCTGGGAGTCTTACTTGGCTTGTGTGTAAGTGGTTCTGTTGTAAATACCTACTTGTACAAATCAGTACAGCTCCTCTGACTATGTAAACTAACTAGTGTAGTCTGCTGTTGCTTAGCTTTCAGATTTGCTGATGGGCAGAGGAATTTTCTGTGTGACAAATAGAGGGTGCTGGAGAGCAGGGAGGTTAGCTCCACCTTCCAAACCAGAACAAACCACAAAAGGTCTACAAAAAGGGACATCTGAAGCAGGTCAATTTGAATTTGTGGGAACTGTAGAAATTCCCATTCTGTCCCCTCCAGCACATTCCAGGCCTCTGTCCCTTCAGGTCACAAGTTGTAATTGCTGGCAACACTGTACAGACTTCTTTTTACTGAGGTATGCAGTGATAGCTAATGGGATACATGTTTTTGCTATCCTAAGGCATCCAGCATGAGTCATAAACTCACAGCAGTATTTTAACCTCAGCAGCCGTGTGCCTTTTCCCCCTTAAAACACTTCCCCACCTAACTCATTTTTGCTGGCCACTGTGGAAGCAACAGCCCCTGACTTTGTGCTGCATGATGTTTGGGTGCAGGTGAAGATGTCTGGTGGTTAAGGCAACCTTTGCTGCATAAATATTGTGCCCTATTTCTTGCAGCAAGCCTGATGGGTTTGTCTTCCAGGCCAAATCTGGGCCACAGGCCACCAACAGGAGTACACCATAGTTATCACTGTAAATGGATGCGACTCAAAGTCTAAGAGCATTGCACCAATCTGACAGCATTGCACCAAAATTAATTATATCCAATTTTGTACATCATTTCTACACTTCAGGTCACTCTTACTTATTTTAACTGAAAGTGAAAACAATTTAAAGCAAATGAGCACATCAGTAGCTCCTCCCTTCTGCCATCGTGGCAGAACATGAGCATGTATCAAATTGCGAAAGTTCAGCAAGCTACCTGCCAGGAAAGCTTTTTCCAATTATCAAATAAATCCCTCTTACCGAAAGTACCGAATGTTTAAGATTGCATCCAATCAACGGTAATAAAAAAAAGAGAAAGCAAGAACAAATAAATGAATAGTTTTAAGATTCTGCTGAAGGTTCCAGCCTCTACTCAGATTATGAAGATGAATCACTTGTTTTTGTCAGATTTCTCATTCTTACTGTATATAAAGCCCACCAGCTGGTCTGGGTCATAAAATAAATATGAATGTTTATTATGAGCCAACTGACATTGGCAAGGGTGTAAGAGTTAAATCCTGTGGTTTTCTGAAGGTTGAAATACAATAAACTACAGATTAATTGGCATTCCAAAACAAAAGCATTTTTGAAAGTACAGGTGAGCCTATGGTGTATATGCTGTCCTAATGCTCTAGGACTTTTTTATGGAGGAAGCATATGTATTTATACTTCATAGAGTATAAAAAGCACTGTATTTTTATAGGGAGAGAATGTAAACCAAATACACTTATATTTTCTTAGAATGTAAGAATAATTTATACAGTATTCCATAAATGAGTTTTAAATATAGTAATATTTCATACCCTGTTTGTATGATGAAGATGGCCAGCGGAGACACAAGTCTGCAAATTGTAGTGGCAGCTGCTCAGAAAAAAAACAGGTTGGCCTCTTTGCTACCAGTGGTGCTTGCTCTGAATTGCAATAACAGCAGAAGGGCCCTGTGTCTTGGGACCTTTTGTGGTACTGAGCTACCAGCCAGCACAGGAGAAGATTATTGGGAAGTTCCTGAGCTCCAGCTTGGGACAAACTACTGTTGGATAATAAACTGACCAAGAAGTTTGCATGGGACTGAGAGTGGGCAACGTGGGTCACACACAAAGTAAAGGAAACCTTCACATTTGAAAATGTAAGACATTTAGTCATAGTTAACCTCGTATAAATGTATCCCTGCTGGGACAGGGCTGAGTCATTCTTAATATGTATTATAGCTTTAAAAAAACAAACATCAGGGAAGTAGAAGTTTGATGTCTTTCTGCCATTTATGGATCTGTGATCTTGTTTCTAGCCCCAACATAAAGCTTCTTTTGTATTAGCCAACAGTTTCCCATATATACACATATACACATACACACACACAGAGTAACTTCTTTTTTTGGTCTTGTTAAGGATCTGTATGTATTCATTTCTTTATCAGTCTGTAAATGTGACCAAGCATAAGTCCCTGCTCACCATATTTCAGAGCATTATGTTTATCCTTGTGAGCTTGATGATTTTAATAGTGAACTTTGGCAAATCTGAGTTTTGACCGTACGTGTATTTTGGGGTAATATATTACTCAGGAAGATTCATCCGTTGTGATTGAGTGAAGGTGAATAATTGTCAATGTCATGAAGTTACAGGCTAGCTAAGAAAGTGAGTTCCACTTCTTGTCTAGGAATAAGCATGAAACACCTAAAAATCAGAAGATTTTTCTCAAGGAAAAACAGAAAGCATTACGAAAGCTGTTGGTGCTCCATAAAAATATTTGCTGTAGCATCTCAGCTCTCTCTGCAACCATACGTTCATTTTCACCCCTTATTACTCTAGCATCCGTACAGAACTGCCCTGCTTTCTGCCACCTAGTTATAACTCCAGCCATAATGGATTTGCTGTGGCTGCCAGTACAAATAACTGTTTGTGCCAAATGGTGTTAGCATCTGTTTGCTGCACAACAGCACGCTATTTCTCCTTGATCCCTTTCCATCTCATAATATTCCAGCCCACCCACTTTTGTCTAGTCACAAGTCCTCATTGCTCTCCAACCGGCAGCACGAGCACAATTCAGTAATTTATGGTCCCAAGGCTCGAGCTCTTGCTGCAGGAAGAAGTCACAAGGTCAAGAAAAACCCACCCATGCTACTGTATGTGCAGAATCTAATCACCCTCAGTCTAGAATTAGCTGTCAACCCTAGCTGAATGTTTCAATTTTTCTTTTGTCCTCTACACGCCTATGGCTACTCTATTATTTATAATGATGACCAGAAACACTTTCTAAATGATAGAAGTTAAATTGTTGCACAGTTCAGTGGCCAAACATATTCTGTCCACATAACTTTTTACTTCTTCCTTAGTCAGCAGCTCTGCTTACACTGTGTGAGGGAAGAATCTAGCATCAAGTTTTCCATAATGAGGCAGTGTTTTATAAACAACTGAACATATTTAATCATGCATGTAAAATTACAGGATTTTGTACAGTTTTTAAGTTGTATTGCAACAATGTGATCTGACTTATGTTTAAAGAACTTTCTCAGAGCCTTTTACCTTTTCAAAGCTTATGCCCTCTCTTGTCAGCACTGTGTGGAACTTGTTGAGACTTCATTGCAGGAGGAGAAAACATACTGTAAAGCACAGGTTTATTCAGCTCCACAACAACATAACTGGGATTTTGATTAGGTTTGAAATTTTTTTTCTAAAAATACACATATTAAGTTTTCTTCTGCTATGTAGATCTACATTATCAACTTGCTCCTAGTTTATAATGGTTGGTAGCTCTTACAGAGAAAGACTCCTAGTAATGGTTATATGGAAAATCCAAGTCTCTGGCCCATCTGATTTAAAGACTTGAACCGTATCCCAGTGGAAGTCAGTGTTTTCTATCAGAGTTGTTCCATTTTACGTAAATAATTACTTTGCCCAAAGAATAAGTTGCTGATTGTGTGCTTGTACAGAATAGACACAGGACATCATCATTCAAGGTCACATTGAATCAGGCAGAGCAGAGGCTTGAGCCCAAGTCTGCAAAGCTCCATGCTTTGGTGAAAGCTTTCCAGATTTGCACAGAAAGTCCATTCTAAGAAAGCTGTTTGACAAGAGCTGTCCTTGAAGTTAATAAGTCTGCATCTCTGTTTTCTCCCTCACCTTTGAAATTTTCATCAAATATTGTTGAAGCAGAAAATTTATTTTTATTGAAAAATTTCAAGCCATCTGTAATCAACACTAAATCTACTGAGCCAGGGTAAGGATTACTTTGGTACAACTGCCTCCTAGGAATCTTACATAAAAGTCAGAGATGCTCCAGAATGACATGCAGAAAATCATGTGATAAGGGACAAAAAAGTTCATCTTACTGTGGTAGTTGAAGTGAGGGGTAAAGTAATGTCACCTTGGTTCTCTACTTTCCATACTTACAACTGTGAGAACTTACAATTTCCTGCTTTCATGAGAAGAGCTACAGCAAGCCCATCTGACCTTTTTTGCAGCTTTGAGGCTAATGCACTTTGACGGCTGCAGCGATGCAAGTTCCACAGGCTGCTGTAGGAACACCCCTCTTAAGGTTAGTTTGGTAAAAGTATAATCAGGGTTATGCATGATGTGCTCTAAGATCTCATACACATCGATGCAGGGGGTGCTTTCAGTTTGAGTTCTGCATTAGGAATGTTTGAGAAAAACAAAAGATGCAGAAAGGGTCTTTTCTCTAAATTGTCTGGCCATAATGGAAATACTACCACAAGCTTAGGGTTTAGTAGCTGCTGTTCAACAGGGAGTTGTGGGTGAATGTTTTCCGATTTGTTTTTGACCAGAGTATAGATATTCTAAAGTAGGCCTTCTGCAAGCTTCAACTCTTGGGACTATTTCCCTTCACCAACCCCTGACCCAGTCTCTTGTGTCTCAGCACCATTCAATTAACTTTCTGGTCTAATGTTGTTTGATGGATCTGGATCCAGGCTCTCTTCTCCTTGCGTTCTGGGACACAGAGATGTTCTCCTTGGTTTTGTAAGATTAGATGGGACTGCAGTAGATCTATTGCACATACTTAAGCAAAACTAATTTGCATGTGCTTTTTGATAGTGTTTACAGTGTCTATGATTTTTATCATGATTGTGGTTTTCTGAAAGCTCCGACATCTTGGATTTATGTGAGATTTTTAACTTTTATAGAACAGAAAACTTTTTTAGCTAATGAAGTTGTAGAGACATTTAAAGGTGAATTCTAAAAGCTACAGCATAAAAAAAAATAAGACTGTAAAATTTCATGATTTATGGGAAATTTTAATGCAAGATTTTTTAATAGTTATGAGTTGGGAATACTGTTTCTCCTTTTTAAATGTCTTTTTTAGTCTTCACAGTATTTAATTTTATCTTGTCTTTTCCTTTCTCTAAACTTGTTTCTTACTCATTTAAATACTTGTTTCTCTTCCTTGCTGTTTTTTTCTGTACATGCTTTTAATGTTTTCTCTTATAATTTATTTCTGTAGTTTTTCTGTCTTGCTAATCCCTTCTTCCTCCTCTTTGATGTTTGTGCTGTGGTCTTCATCCGTTTCCCAACAGACCTCTTAACTCTCCTTGCATGATAAAGCAGTGGGCCAATTAGCCCATGAACAAGGTTTTCCCTCCAGTCCTTGTACAAATCCCCAAAGCACAGGCAGATAGTGCTTTAGAGACTGGATGTTTCCATTTGCTGCTGCGTGCAGAGCTAATGGAGCAGCGTAGCCTGGAGAAGGACTATACATAAAAAGCCTAGGGGTGCGGTGCTGCTGCTCTGCTTCCAGCACATCTTCAGGCTAATGCTAGGGCATTAATTTGTATAACTCGTTCTGCTCCTCAGATTGAAGCTTTATCCCCTCATGAGACTGCTCTTCAGAGACTATTTCAAAAACCTGTTCTATAAAAAGCCTGATGACTCAATCGTTCATACATGTAAGTCAGAAAGGCTGCTCCCAAGGTTGAGCGAGATGAGGCGTGTGAAGGGGACCGAGGGGTGTTGTGATCCCATTGCCTCTGGGGCTTGCACGGGCTCGGAGAGACCAGGGCGTTCAGGGCTTCATCCTTCCTGAGAGGGTGAGCACTTGGCTCCAATCCAGGATTGCGTTTAATTTCTCAGCAAGTGCATACTCTCAAAATGAAGCCTCTGTGTAAGGATTTTTATTATTTTTTTTTCAGTCACAACTGGAAGCTAAGGCATAGGGCTAATGGCCCAAAGTTTCTTATTTCGAATGTTATTTCAGGACTGCACCACTGCATGATCTTGGGCAATACATTTCTCTCCTGATTTCTCCCCACACAGACCTACTGACGGTAGCTGGGTGATGCGGATTAAAGCAATTAATGTTTGTACAGCATTTTGAATGTTAAAAGCTGCTGTGACATAACTAAGTGTTACTATTTGGGAGTGTGCTGCAGTGCTGCTGAGCTCGGTGCGAGCTGTTGGGAGGTTAGGAGGGCACTACCATCCAGAAGCAACGGGCCACGCGTGGGGCTGGTCCCATAGCCCTCTCGAAGGGCATTACTGTTGTTGATTCACCGTCTGGGGGGGGAAATGTGCCCTTTAGCTCACTCTGCTGAGGTGTTAATTTAGTGCATCAGCTGATGTGGACCAACATGGAGGTAAAGAGAGTCTGTCTAATGCGGGAGAACATTCTGTAGAGGGGGTTGTACTTTTTCTATATGTTGAATACCACTAAGATGTGATTTATTTTTTTCATGCAATTCTAAAAACAAAGTTTGCAGATGAATTCATCTGGCAGCCAAGTAATTCTATAGCCATGAACTATGGATTATATGACTATTATGAGTTTATAAGGTTGTTATTAATCAAAATAAATTTGCTGTTTCTCATGGGCTTTTTTTGCAGTTTTTCTTTTCATTTAGCACTGGAGACAATTAAATCCATACAAGGTCAATCAAAAAATAACTTTTTCAACATTGCACTTCAAGGGCAACAACAGAAAAAAACAAACAAAAAAACCCCAGATGGTAAACACCTGATAAGAAAGCTTCTTTCTGCTGATGAGCTCCAGAGTCTTTGTGGTGGGGTTGTGTTAACTTGTAATGTGCCTGGACTAGTCATGATCTAAGGGAAGGAGTGGTTATGGTACTAGCTGCGGCCAAAGTTGTAGTTCATATTGGCATGCTGCAGTTTGTACAAAAAGAGTTTGTGTTTTTGTGACTCTTCTGTGAATATTAAAATCAGTAACGAGCTGAACATGGTAGCCCACATTATAGTGCCATTGACAAAGCATCGGTAGTGAAGTAGACATCTAACCAAACCTGCTTCCACCAGCTCTGTGGTCGTTGGGGAGGGAAACCTGGTGGCACAGAGCTTGAATAACTTCCTGAATTTTGCTGTCTTTAAAATTAGTGAGAATCAACGGGATGGTTAAATGCCTGAAAACATAATAAAGGCTATGTAGTCTAATGGCAAGTTTTAAACAGGAATATCGTTATTGGCTTGATTTATTTTGTTTGGGATATATGTGATAACCCAAGGAGCCTCTCTCCTGTGAAAGTGACACAAAGTTTTCAAAATCAACATTGCAGTAGGAGTAAGTTTCACTGGGCAAGTTACATGAAGTAGCTAGGCAGGTTGCAGAGAAGGAAAAGAATTGGAAAGGAAAATCCCTTGGTTTCATTGCTATTAGTGCTTTATCATAAGCTGGCAGTCCTGCATCTGCCTGCTACCATAGGAAAGCCCACTTTTGAAGTAGAATTTTGTAGCCTTGTGTCCCCAAAAAACATTTTCTGGTGAATTGTCCCAGTGATGAGGTGAAGGCTGCTATGTGCAATCTCCTCTTTCTCACCACATCAGTCATATCTCTGCACAAAGACTTTGGTTTTGGTCTCTGTCACCATAGCTGTGACCTTTATCAGACCAGTTTGTTCATTAAATGAAAGATTTCCTTAAACTAGTTTAACTTCCAAAATAGTATAGAGGAGCCCATAAAAGCTGAGTCAAGATTTGAAGTTCTCTGGTTTTATTAATCTGCTTTTTGAACATGTTCTGCATTGAATGCTATATCCTTTTTGTTTTTAATTTGACAAATGTTGCAATGTGACAAACACATGAAAACCGGGCACGGTTATGTTTGAAGAATACTGTGGATTTTTCATTTAATTATCCTTCTGCCTGTAGCTGTAGCCCTCTTGACCTCTGCATTAACTGCACCGTATATTTTGTTGTTTGATAATACGCTTCTTAAGGCAGGGATCTCGCTTGTCAGGTTTATAAATCAGCAATTGCATGGGTTGCATACTGTAAATAATACTTGGAGAGAAGCTGCATACAGGGAACTTGGGTAAATAACATCCAGCAGTTCATGTTCGCTGTGTCCATGGATTCCTTCTGGATAGAACTTGCTTTGCCCTTCATTAGATTTTTAAAAACTTAATTAAGCAATCAGCTACATCATTTCTACACTCGTAATTTTAGATTTTCTGAGGGTCGTGTCAGCCTGTCGCTAGCAGAAGCAGCTCAACAGAAGTGAGCCTAATACCTTCTGCTTTGCCAAAACCGAATCATTTCCTTGCTTGGCTTTTATGAGAAGTTAGAGAGCTCACAGGAGAAATAAACAACTGAAACATGCTGTTAGGGATAACGGTCGAATTCTTTCTCAGCTAAGTCTCGTACACTTGATTTTGTGGTTTTGTTGTAGGTGCTGGTGACTTCCAGTAAGAGTCCTAATAGCTTAGCAGACAGTAATCAGGCTCCGGGTTTATTATCTGTAGAGTTGCTTGCCTCATTGCAGAAAAGCAGTCAGCCTTTGTGGGGAGGGCTGAGGAGGCTTGGAATGATCTCAGCTCTAAGCTTGTTTTGATGGCTGGTTGCATTGACAAAAACACCTGTGTTCCAGCTCTGCTTTAGTAGTCTCTTGTCTTCATACTTTATTTTCTTATCTCCTTTTCCCTGCCACTTTCACTTGAATAGGATATATTTCATTCTGAGTGCAGAGCTGCTGTGTGCTGTTCCAGTGCCTGCTGTGCTCTGCCCAAAGGTGGGCGCCTGGCAGGGAAGGGGGGGCTGAGCCCTCTTGGGCATCCTCAACTCACCTGGCTGCCTGTTTGCAAAGCACCTTGAGAAACTCAGATGAAAGCAGCTGCTGTTATATTTTATTCTCCCTACTCCCTTGAGGACCTGGTAATTGCTTGTTTGTTTTTATTCCCTTTTGATTTATGTTCCCTTTTGTTGCTGTGTTTCTGACAGATCCTCCTGACTGGGTTCCAGATGAAGTCTGCAGCTACTGCACTGCGTGCAAGGCTCCTTTCACCGTCATTCGCAGGAAACACCACTGTCGGAGCTGTGGCAAGGTAATGACTCAGTCAAACATGCGAGAAACTATCCGCCAAAGAGAACAGCAAATGTATGTGTTCCACAGAAGCGCAGCTGCACAGCAAAATGTGTGTGCTTAGCCAGGGTTTTCAAGTCACAAGTGTTTTTGTGTGTCTTGGCTGTCAACTGCTCAGCTTAAGTTTAGGAAGTCACGGGGGGAGGGGGTTTTGGCTGTTACACAGCAATAAGGATTTGTCTTCTAAAAAGCAGAACTCCCTGTCGAGATCCTGGAACAAACACCCCAAATCCAGAGTCACTCTGGACTACTGCTCTGAGCTTGAACGAGCCGCAGCAGCCTGCACTGTGAGGGGTGATGGACAGCTCAGCTGCAGGGACGGTGTGTCCCTTTGCTTTTTTTTCTAAACCTTTGCAGGAGGACTGCGGTGTGTAGGGCTGCTGCTTTGCAAGTTTGTGGGGGAGGAAGAGGGAGCGAGGGAGAATAAAGCAGTCATGTGCCTCAGGAAGACAGAAATCTGCAATCCTGTTTCGCTTGCTTGCTGGTGTACAAGTTAAAAAGCAAGAGGGAAGAGAGGCTGGTTTTGTTAACTTTATAGTGGACGTGCAGGAGTAGGAACTTCGGAGATATTCACAAGGCCTGCCTTGGCTGATGTCAGTGCTCGGGCACTGGGTCAGAGAGGCTAAGCACAGTCAGATTAATTGGTCATCGGGCTGTGAATTGCCTGCGGAGGGCTTTCACTTGCTGTGCTGAGGAGGATGGTGTTGCTGATACACAAAAGCCCAGCGTACAATCTTCTCTCCCCTCCCTTGAGATCAACTTTTTCCCATCCAGTTCTTCAAAGGAACTAAAGTGAAATCTCCCTCTTGTTTTTCAGATCTTCTGTTCCCGCTGTTCCTCTCACTCTGCTCCATTACCTCGTTATGGTCAGATGAAGCCTGTCCGTGTTTGCACTCACTGTTACATGTTCCATGTCACTCCTTTCTATAGTGACAAAGCTGGTATCTGACGTATTAAACTACCGGTGTGTCTTCTGGAGTCTTACACGGACTGATATATTTGACCTAAGCCAAGAATTAACTTGAAAGAGGGACCCCGTGAGGGCATGTAGGCTTTGACATCCATTATTATAAATTTTGTACAGACAGTTTTTATTGCATTTTACTAAGCTGCTAAAGGGAAGTATGAAGCGTCTGTAGCTCTAAGGCTACAGTACAGTCTTCCATAAATTTATAACATTAATGTTACGATGCCATATGCAGAACAAATGCACTGTGTGGAAGGAAATAGGGCTCAGAGAATTGAATAAGCATTGCTGCTTATCTTACACGCTAGGAACAGAGTAGCCGGTTAACTAGTCCATCCCAGCAGATCAATCCCAAAGCTCAGACACTTCTGTGCCCACTAGAAATACCAGCATGGCTGTGGATGTCAGCGCTCTCCCTCCTGCTGTGGTTTAACTTTCCCATTACTAGATTTTTGCTACCTATGCTGAGATTAATTAAAGCAAAACTATTTCAAATGCATATTCGTTATAAAGGCAAAATTTTCTGTGAATTAGATAGGAAGCCCTGAGGGTCCTGAAGCAGTATACTTCTGTTGCCTTTCATTTACCGAGCAGAGCAATAACTCCAAGTTGTCTTCTAAAAATTAAGTTTTACAACTTCCAGTTCCATATTTTGGAGTTTTGGAAGAATTTATAATATGCATCATTTATGCTAAATCCTGCTAATAAAATTATATCACAGAGCTTTGGTTTCTATATCAGCATTTAAAACTTAACAAACTTCAGAGGAAATGGTTACCAAATTAACGAATTAATATTGAAATACATATTTTTGAAAGAGTTTAGCAGCAAAATTCAGTGGATGTGACAAATTATTTCTCCCGTACTAAGTTTTTTAAAAGGTTTTTAAAAGGCAGATATGTAATGATATATTCAAAAGGTCCTACAGACTGGTCAACCAGAGAAGGGTACTTGTTGTCCACATTT
Source organism: Anarhynchus alexandrinus (assembly GCA_008711295.1). Taxonomy (NCBI): domain Eukaryota; kingdom Metazoa; phylum Chordata; class Aves; order Charadriiformes; family Charadriidae; genus Anarhynchus; species Anarhynchus alexandrinus. The sequence goes on from VUYV01000027.1 coordinate 3,616,459, forward strand.
GGCAGAGTAACTGTGTAAAATATTGCATACTGTTACTTCACTCATGCTAACAACTCAGAAGACATTTGTATTTATTTGAAACACCAGGGATTAATTTTTATCTCTGCTTGGAGAGGAAAGAAATAAGACTCACGTGTATTCATGCTATGATCTTGCACAAACTATCTGCAGTAAGAGCTCCCCAAGCACTGAGGTTTCAAAGGCATTTGGACATGCTTTGAGTTAGCCACATGAAAAGCAAGACAGTGTGTGCTGTGGTTACAGAGGAAACGAGATCAAGAGCTCTTTGCTGTATCCCCTTTCCTGACACGCGGTGTTACACACAGTGTTTCAAAGTGATAAATACATAAAAAAGGATGAGGAAGTTGTTTGCGGTATCATGCTCAAGAAAGGTCATCATTCAAAATGATAAAGCAAAACTGGCCAGTGTTGATTTTTTTTTTCTTTTAATATATTTTTGGAGGGACATTCCCTTTGTTAAGTGGTTTAATATTCAGTGTTAATGAGCCATATAAGGGTGCAGCAGTTTGGCACTACTGTCATTTCGGATCAGATGAAACAGCTTCACTTAGTTCATGTCTAATGCACAAGCCTTATGATGCTGTTTGTAGACAATGTCAATTATGATGTGTTATCCTCACCTTATTTATATTTTTTATTATTACCATTATTTCCTTGAAATCCTTCCTGTGGAATCCTTGAGTTGGAGTGTTGGCATTCACCACCTGAGTTTGGAAAGGCATGGGGTTGGGCGATTGGTGGGAGGTGGGTAATGTGGTGCAAGCAATGATACTTATTCAGGCTTAAATCTCAGGCTTCACATTGCAATGATTATTGCAGTTTTATTTTTAGAAAAAAAAACAACAAATTTAATGCTTCTTTTATAGGATAAAAAAATACAGCAAACTTCAATTGTGAAATAAATATGCACAAAAAGTTGCTTCTGTGGAAAAAAAAGAATCTTATTTAATGGACTGAATATTTATTCAAGCTTGTTTTTATTTTGTAAATGCTGTAATTCAGAATCATTTCCATAAATATGATATTTAAAGATCTCAGACACTATAGTTTCTTATGTAAATACAGACTCCTATTTCTCTTACTGAAAAGCACAATGACTATATCAATACTAATATACATTTGCCTCAAGGAAGACTTTCATCTTGTAATCTCTTCAGATAATTAAAGTGTCAGGACTTTCTACTTCCATGTGCTGGATTGCTCTTTCATTTCGGGGTCTGTTTACACGGAGTGACAGCTGCCATCCTGTCAAACAAACTGGCCTTAAGTCTTTCTCACTTTGCAAATAACGTGAAAGAAATGAGTTTAAATTTGAAAATGGAAGTCTCCCATACGGAGGAGAGGTGGTCAATCAAAGCTGGAGTACTGGCCTGTCACTTAACATCGCCTTGTGCTATCTCTTGCCACCAGCTGAAAATCTCCCTTCCCGAAATACCTCATGTCAGTGGCCAGTTCACACATGAGGCATATTTGATCTGCTTGTGTCAAATCTGAATAATCTTTTCTGTGGGGGATACAAATCTGCAATGAAAATAGCACTCCTTGGATCTACCTGCACGCTTATTTTTTTGAAGCATAAATGCCCAGTGCTGATTTGTTCTGCTCCTTGTATGAGATATAACTGTTGTAGGTTTTATGAGAATTATTTTTATTTTCCAGAGGACTTAATGCATGGTTTTGGGATGCCATTTGACTGAAGAAAAACCTGTTACAGCTCTGTGACATTAGGGTCTCAGCTTCAGTGGTGAGACAACGGGAAGGTTCTATGGGAAGCCTGTACACGCAAGTTTAAGACTGCATTTACATTATCGTACATAATATTTATTGGCAAATAATGCTGCCTTAAGGTGTGTATAAGTAAATGAACAGTAGAAATTTATCCTAAAGCGACTTTTTAAATGAAATTTACATCACTTCAGGGTTTTGAGGGGAAAAAGGGGATCTCTTTTCTCCAAACTACAACAATGTGTTCCACAGCACTTTTCCTGTTGGGAATACCGCAATGGGAGCAATACAGGATTAGAAGGTAAGAGCAACATTGCCAAAGGGGGCAGCAATTCACCTGCTACTGGACTCTTCTGTGTGACTGGTTGGTTCCCTCTGAATCAGAAAAAAAATTACAGTAAACTCTGAAGTGATCCTTTCTATACCTGTACAAATCCTACAGCATTTCCTGCACTCTCCAGGTTTGTAAAGGGAGGTGGGATATCAGGGCTCCCTCTGCAATGAAAGGAACTCCAATTAAAAAAAAAAAAATAAAAATTTCTGCTTCTAGAGAATACTCCTGTCCAGAAAACTCAAAAATACTTAAAAGCAGCCACAAGGCAGTTCAGTGAGGAAGAAGCTGTGTGGAAGCGATGGGAAAGGAAAATGACGTTTGTGTGTGTTCCCTTACGCGGGAGGAAGGAGGAGGAAAATGGGGCGCATGCATGTGTGGTTGTGCCTGTGCGTGGTGGGGGGACATGAAGGGTGGGCGGTGGAAGTAGGAGACTTGGCTGTAGGAAAGCTTCAAATGCAGCTCCATCACAGTCCTGCCTGGGAGCTGGAGGAAACCACCAGCATTCTCAGTGTCTCGTCCCCAGCTGAACTCGCTGTCAGTTTATGCAAAGTCAAAGCTGCTGGGTCTGCATCCTCCGGTTTCCGTGGCAACCCCCGATAGCATCTCTCCACTGAGTGCCAAGACTGCAGCACTTTGTTCCCGCACAGGCAGGCACGGAGGCTTCTGCTTTCTGCTTCGTCAGAGGGATTGTGATTGCTCAAACATCTTTATTTGTAATGAAGATTTATGCTGCAGTGTCGGATGCTTACTGTGAGCTCTATTTTCTGATGATAACATTTTACTGAATAATGCTTTATTTCTGTTGCTTGTCTGGAAGAAATCTCCTCTGTGGGCATCCTTTGACTTCTTTTGAGGGTTCTTTAGCTATTTACCCTTCTCCTCTTTCACTCTTTCCCCCACCCCATCACCCAGCTTTCAGTTTCTGCTGTGCATAAAATAGATGTCTTACGTAGCTTCCTTGGGTGTCTTTCAGATAGTGAAATATTAGAGGCAATCTTAGACTATTCAAGGAGCTTTCATCCCTATTGCTTCTGAGCTTTCCCTTCAAGTTCCTGGGCACAGGCTCATTTCAAATCCTCCTTTGGTGTCCTTGTACCTGCAAGAGCATCCTGCCACACGGGTCCTTCCTGCCTGCCTGAGCTGCCATGGGTCTTGCACTGAGGTGTTTTAAATCCTGCAGTATTCCTTTACTTTGTGGAGGAGAAAGGATGGATCCTAAATCCCAGGGTTTAATAGCTGTTAGTAAATAATAGATATTGCAGAGACTCTTGATTTTTTTTTTTTCATTTGGCTCTTTTTTCTTTGGTGTTAACCCCCAAAATGGCAAAATATTAGGCCAGAAGGATGTAGAGGAAACTTGTTATAGCAAATCTGGAAGTGCAAAGATGATGTTTTAGTGAAATAATCGGTCTCTTTGAAAACAAGCAGTAACTGCATGTGCTGGGGAATGCTGGAGCTCGTGCATAAAACAAACCGGGCAATTAGTGTTTCATGAACTAATTCCATTTCTTGTTTTCGCTAAACATGAAGGCTCTGAAGTGTAAAGTATGATTTTCCCCCTCATGTTTCACTCAAAGGTATGAAGCTGATCTGTCTTCGGTTCTTCTCTGCAAACAACCAGCAGCCTGTTTGGGCTCTGACATGGCTTGTCTGCCAAAGAGAAGACCCTCCAGCATCTGGAGCCACACAGCCAACAGCGGCGCCTCCCACCCTCCCCTGCCTGCTGCTTCGGCCACTCCAGCAGCAGCGAGCGGTGGGTGGCTGAGTGCGCACGAGGCCACCATCGAGGGGGCTGTTGCTCACGCCCAGTTGCTGAGCGATGCTGCCGTCTGCTCTTCCTCAGGGGCGTGAGATGCCCGACGGCAGCCCGGGATGTGAGGGGCTGCTGTGCCTGGCGATGGCAGAGCCAGAACTACCTCAGATACTACAGATATTTTATTGTTTGAAAATCACCCCATGCCAGACACTCAGTACTGCTTAAGCAAGCATCAAATAAAGTTTTATTTACCTATTTTTGCAGTTTTACATAGCTCTTCACAGGGCAGTAAAATGTGACTGCCATGACTTTTTTCATTCACCAAGTTAATAACAAAAAAAAAAAAGGTGTAGCAGGGAGGGTGTTTGAGGCAACTGCTTTCTAGGTAATATTTCAGTAGTGGCCAGGTTTGGGGTTTTTAGCTGGAATTAGGCTGCAGTATCTATGGGCTTGTCAGTACAGGGGGGAGATGCTGAGATGAAATAGTCCTGAATAGCATTTGTGCTGGTAACTTCTTTCTGATGATGTCCCATAAAAGGTGCTGAAAATCTCCAGTTTTCTGAAAAGATGTTTTTTGAAAATGACCCTGAAGTGCCTTGGCCTTTTTGGACAGTTTGGAAAAAGCTGTCCCTCATCCTTCAGGGTCTGAGATGGTGGCTCCACCTTGGGCTGTCCCAGACCAAGATCCTCAGTCGTGAGAAGCTGTGTGTCAGCTAAGTTAAGAGCAGAGTGCCTGTCCTGGCTTTATTAGTGAAGGGCATGTACCATGCCATCTTCCTTTGCATTTGGGGAGCCTCTGAGATCAAATTTTGAAGCACTTGATAGATAATTATTTTTTTTCTGGGCAAGACGTTTGTGATTGTCACTTGATTAGCAGCTTTTCTGTTTATTCTGCAGCAGTAAAGCCTGCTGGTTTGGGGTGGGTTTGGTTTTTTAAATTGAGTTCCCTTTCTTTGGCTTATCTGCAGAAAGCTGGAAATTATTAATTGAAGAGATAAACAGAAAAAAAATCACTTCTGCAAGCTCATAAATATATTTAAAAGGGAACTACCCTGTGATCCCTTGACTTTCAAACACTGGGAGATGGTGCAGAAAAGAGGGAATCCCAAGTAGTTCATAAGTCCTGGCTGTTGGTCTCTGAACTCTCTGCTTTTGTCTAGGAGGGCTTCTTGTGGCTAGTGGAAAGGGTAATGTGGATGGATGATTTCTGGGGGAACAAATTGTGGATGGGCTCTTTAGTGGGGCACAAAAATGAAAGGTTTTAGCTAGTGACTGTAAATAATCTTCTCTAAAATTACTCTTCCTTTTTTTATTTTTTTTTATAAAAGGAAATCTGCTACAGTCCCCATGTAAAGAAGCTCTATTCAAATAAGAAAATCAAACTAATTTGGTCCAAGTGTATTGGTACAGAATATAAAGTTGCCACACATTCAGCTCATTGTATAGCCTCTGATTCCCACATTTTTGGGAGTTTGTTTCAGGTCAGGACATCAGCCTTGCTTGGAGAACAAAGTAGGAAAACCTCGCTCAGCTGTACTCCTGAAAGGAGGTTTTCTCTATCATGTTTGCTCCTCACATTCTAATTGCTATTTTTTCTCTTCTTTTTCTCCTTAAAGGAATAATATTGGAGTTACACTGTAAACTGAATCTCTGAGGAAATACTTCTGTATTTCTTTCCCATAGGGAGTGTTTGAAACGTGGCTGGTTTTCCTGCTTAAAGACAGACAACTGTGACTAGTGTCTGTCTCAAAAACTTGCGTTGTGAAAAGCTGAGGTTTTGTATGCAAACTTATATTTAGATGCAACTTATGCTGGAACAAGAGCCAAGTAGTTGCTGCAGTAAAGAAACCAAAAATCAGGCTGGTGTAAAGTGGGGAGGCTTAAGGGCTTCTTAGGAAGAGACTTTTGATGGTGCTTACTAAAAACACGTGAGTAGAGAGCCGGCCTGGGTGACGGAAAGGCATGAGCCCTGAGTGGGGGACCTGGGACCTGGTGGGGGCAGCAGGAGCAGCTGAGCCCTGGCCATGCTGAAGGGAGAATCCAAGGAGCGGCCAGCGCAAGGGGAACAGTCCCAGGGGATTTTTTTTTTTTCTCCATTGTTTTGCTAAAATCAAATCCCAGAAGGAAGAGAGAGGGGTTTTTTTTACTACTGCGTTGAAAGCATTTTCAAGGTAGGTGTGCTACTTCTGTATTCCCACCCAGTGTTAACAGAAATACCAGTCCTTGGCAGGTGGGGGGGGACAGCAAGAGGCTGTTGTCTTTTTTGCTTGTTGATTACATTTTTATTTTTTTTCTGCTTGCAGTAAGAAATGAAAAGACAAGAAAAGAAAAAGTGTTCACTTTTTAAAAATCTTGAATTCCCATTCACACAGCAAGTAATTCTCATAATGTGATCTAATTGCATAATGCAAATAAATACCAATCATTAAATAACATTAGTTTGGTTTTAAACAGAAAAATCATTAACCCCGAATCAAGCAATTATGAAAGCGCTTCCTCTGAGCACAAACAGCTCAGAAGCCATGGAGAGTACCGGCGCAGAGTGATAAAACCCTCTCTGCCTGGCCTGCTGCTCCTGGAGGCTTTCCAGTGCCCTCCCAAGGTTCAGATGTTGTCACTGCGTTGGCTGCCAGAGAAGAACGGTAGTTGCCAAATCGTATCTTCATCGCTGCTCTGTGTGCTGCTGGGCTTCAGCGCTGAAGGCTCTGCGAGCCTCTGCAGGGTTGCTTTTATTTGTGATATTCATAAAATGGCTTAAGCACCTGGCAAAAAGGAAGATGTAGCTGAATGGGGGGGAAGGTGCTGAGCTAGCGTACTGCGAAAACCAACATTTCTGGTGTGTTTTGCTGTGAAGGAAAAGCCATGGGAAAGACTAAGGGATGCAAAAGTGCGCCTTGTACTGAAATCTTTGGGGCTGCAATCTATTTAATGTCCTGGAGAAAGGTTAATTGCACGCACAATCGGCTGCCCTGTAAATGCCTACTCTGGGCACACAAATCTGATAAGCGGGGCTGCTCTGCCCAGCTGGCAGGTGTCTAATGGGCACCAGTGGCCAAAAGTTGAGCCAACTTGAACAAATCCATGTGAGAAAGAAAAGGCTAATTCTTGTGGAGAAAATCAGCTGCTGAAAGAGTGAACTAATACTTGTGAACTCTAATTATGATCACTGGAATTTTTAAAATTACATCAGGGGCTTCCTACAGGCACAGCGGTGCCAGTATTAGGACTAAGGCAGAAATGAACACTCAGTGGGGCTGCCCTGCACTGGAGGTCAGGGGAGGTGCTGGTCATGGTGGTCTCAAGTTTATAAATGGATTTATAAAGGGATTTCTCTGTGGGCTGACATGCAGGAGGGATGCAGCAGCACAGGCAAAGCCACTCAGTGCTCCCCATCTCCCTGTTTCCCTCTGGACTTAATCCTGTGCCAGAGCTGGAGTCACACCAGCATTGGACCATTATAAGCAGCAGGGAAAGAAAGGTAACGGATCAAACACAAGGAAGCGGGGGGAAATATGCTGCCGTTTGGGAGCCCAGTGTCTAAAGNGCGGATCAAACACAAGGAAGAAGGAAGCAGGGGGAAATATGCTGCCGTTTGGGAGCCCAGTGTCTAAAGGAGGGGAAGGAAAATCTCCAACTGCAAAAATCTCCCTATATGCAATTCATAATCAGCTAAAGGAATTGTTTCCCAGTTTGCCAACAGCAGTTCTCCTGTCCATGTGGGTTGGCTGTGATTACCTGCAGCACTTGTCATTACTGGTGTCATGCTGAAAGCATCACTCCTGCAAACGACCCAGCTGGGCTGTGTGTGCCCCCAGCGTGCCACGCGTGGGAACTGAGCAGGGCTGGGTGTGCAAAATCACTGTTTTCCCAAACCCAGCCTGCAGCTAAAGAAGAAATGATCCTTCTGCTTTGTGTTCCTTCACAACTGCTGGACATCACTCTGCTGCTGAGCTGAGCCAGCCCTTCTAGCTGGGCCCTGGGCAATGGAGGCAGCGAGCTGCGATTTGGGGAGCTTGGGAGTTGTGTTTCTGCTCTGGGATTTGGGCAGAGCCTTTGCAGCCACTTCCTGGGGCACTGCATCAGACCCCAAAATCTTCCCTGTGCCTCGGTTTTCCCCACTGCAGAGCACGGAGGATGCTTTTTTGTCTGAGGAACCGGCCACAGAACACAGTGGCCAACCCTGCACAGATGTTATGGTGAGGTACAACTGAGGACGTAAGTAAATATCATACACCGAAGGGATTTATTCATATTCTCACCCAGCAGAGCACATCAGCCCTGAAGGACCGAAGGGGGGAGCCGTGCCTTTCCTCTGCTTGAGGGTGGGAAGGGGGATGCTGGTCCCCCAGGGCTTCTGCCCAGCCCCCGTGGGCACTTCTTTTCCCTTCATAGATGTTCAGACCAAAGGGATTGTTGTGACCATTCATTTGGGTGTCCCCACAGCAGAGGCATTGCAATACTGTGCCATAGTGGTCTATATATTGTATAGTAATTCCTTTTTCAACCCTGCAAACTGCACAGGGACCTTTATCTTTCCCTGCTAATCATGGTACCAGCATGCTATAACGCACCACCACGTGGGTCCTGCTTCTGTCACTACTGTAGCTATGTTATCTCCATCCTACAGAAGAGTTTATTAAAAGACTTGGGAACACAAGATCGGATTGTCCCGTCCTGCTATCTCAAACAACCATGAGTAATCCCTTTCACAAATTGCTTGTACCTAATCACGGAGGTAAGTGCAGTTTTCTTTACTGTACTCAGACCGCAATCTTCTCAGTAGACTGAAGGTCTTGGAGATGCTGAAGTCTCCAAACTCTGATATTTTAGTGGCCCTTTGAAGTTTAACCTTGAATGTCACAGTCAGTCCTCTCTGTTCCTCCTGCGTGCCAGGGGATCTTCTGCTCTCTGCCTGTCACCTGGACCCTTATCTAGAGGTGTGTCTCATGGGAAGAAGAGAACTTGTAGGAAATGTCTGTGCTGCTGTAAAAGAAGTATGTTATGCCATGTAAACTGGGGCCTGTGGCGGCTCTGGGCTCCAGCTCGAAAATCACAGCTTCTCCTGGTCTGAAAGTGATCGGTATGCCATAGATTCCATTTCCCTTTGGCAGGCTGCTCTCATCCTAAAAGCAGTCTCTGGCCTTCATTTGACTTGTTAAACTTTCCAGACCTGCTGGATGTATCAAGCACATGCACTGGTGGTCAAGGTGAACCTCTAAAGACGATTTTGCTCTCATCTCCATCGCTTCTATCTGGGTTTACAGGAGCAGCTCCATCTCAGCAGGTATTTGCTGACATTGGGGGGTGGCTCAGCACAGGAGGGTGCCGAGTGCTGGCTCGCTGGTGTGGCGCCAGCCTGCCTGACACAGCAGAGGGCATCTAAATCTGCTCCCAGGGACTGGGCTGGGGAGCAGAGCTGCCATGCTGGGCTGGATGGTGCGGGTCATGTCTGTGGTCTGGTGGACAATGTTTGTGTCTTGTGCTAATCTCTTCTCTGGCTAAACACAGCAGAGACTGATTGGTTTGTTTTGCTTAGATGGTAATGAAGCAGTTAATTGCATTTGGGAATGGCTGGCTCTGTCTGCTCAGGGAAGCATCTTAGGGCTTGCCCCACGGATCCCAGGCTATGTAAGCGCACCCGAGCCACCTCTCACTTCCCAGGCCGCTCAGCTTTCCCAGCTCCCTTGTTGGCTTGATTTGTTCTTTCCAAACACGTTTTATCTCCTCCTCTCACCAGCCCTCTGTGATACATGTTGTCTGCACCGATTAGCAGCACGAGAGGTGCCTGTGCCAGCACGGGCTCCTCCTGGGGATGCCCCGGCACCGGAGCTGCCGGCACAGCACCGTGCTTGGGTGGCCCCATACCCATGGGAGCGGGTGGTTGTGCTGCTGAGTCAGCATATTATTGCTGTGCTGTGTGATTCCCACTGTGGCTCCTTGCTGACCTCGCGTGTTTCAAGCGCACAGAGGCTCTGCGCTGCCCTTATGGATCTGCACGAGCCCTTCCAACTCTGCCACACGCTAAAACGTTTCCCATTTCTCCCACCTCCGCTGTTAGCCCCTGTCCCCCTGTTCTGCTGGGCATCACCTGCTGATCCTGCATTGCATCCAACAGCTACTGCGTTTACTTCTTTTTCTTCTTTAGTTTCTCCACTGGGGCCTTTGGGTATTTTTAAGGCCTGGCCTTGGCATCCTAAAGTCATCTTCCAACAAAACAAACACTTCATATTTAAAATGCAGCAAAGCTATTCTTTCCAAGTTGCCTTGCCAAATCATAATTTCTCCTCTTTTAATGGCCCTGTAGCTTGGGGCGGGGAGAAGGCAGTGCTTTCATAAACCAGGCTGCTTTACCTGCTGTCACAGCACCAGGGTTTGGCTGTGCGGAGTCAATTATACTTTTAGGTCAAGTGCTTGAGCTGCGTGGAAGCCGATTGCACTGGGGGGCGAGTACCGAATTCTTCCCTTCCCTGCTCCACGTTCACACAGGAGCATTAAAGCCATCGTGCTCCCCCATAAAGCACAATACCCGTGTCAAATGCAAGTGCTTCAGTCCCAAAAGCTTTCCCACCTCGCAGGTTAACGGGGCTCGCACCATCCTCTGGGGCTCTCGCCGGCCATCGTCCCTTGGGCAGCTGTGGGCACTCGACCTGTGTGGCTGCAGGGTTTGGCACCTCGGAAGCCTCTGCTCCCCCCGTCACGCCACCAAAGGAAGCCCCGGCTCCACAGGCCTCTCCTGCGCTCCTGCTGTGCTCCTGCCTCGCCGCGCAACGGAGAAGCTCAATATGATTTTCCAATGTTCCGCGAACCCATTCCGGAGAGCAGAAGCCGCAGCGCGAAGCTGCGGAGCCTTTTGGGGAAGGAGCAGCTCCCCCCTCCCCCCCTCCCCCCCGGGTAGGATAAAAGCNAGCGTGAAGCTGCGGAGCCCTTTGGGGAGGGAGCAGCTCCCCCCCCCCCTCCCCCCCGGGTAGGATAAAAGCAGCAATTCTGATTTTTCATTTTTCCTCTCTAACCACTCTGGGACAAAACGCAGCCGACGCTTGTCCCCTCTGCTGTCCCCTCTGCTGTCCCCTCCGCATCGCCCCGCTCCCCCCGGCTGCATCGCCCCGCTGCGGGGTCCCTCAGCCGCGCAGGTGGGGGTGGCTGGTTTGGCCCTATAAATAGCAGCTACCGGTGACCCGAAGCCGCCGAGGTGCGGCGGGAGAGCGGTGCAGAGGCGGGCAGGAGCGGGCAGCAGCAGGCAGGAGCAGGCAGCGGCGGGCTCGGTGTGACACCGTGCGGCCGCCCGGCGCAGCGCCGGGGCGCGGGGTGTGTGGGGGGTGGCTTCTCTGCCCGGGGGTGAAGGAGAGGGTCACCGCCCCGAAATACTACAGCTCTCAGCCCGTTACAGCCCAATTAACCTCCAGGTTTTGGTGGGGAAAAGGGGGTGGCAGTGCCCTCATCCGAGCGCTCGGCCCTCGGGTGGGTCCTGCCCGCAGCCCCCGCGGCAGCGGAGCCACCAGCGGGTGCCCCTCCGTGGCGCGGTGTGACCCGCTGTCCCCCGCCCCGGCGTTTCATGGGGGAAACGGCAACGGGTCCTGCAAGCCGCCGGGCTCCCGAGTACCCTCGGAATTACAGCTGGAGATGAGAGGCCTTTCACTCTGTTCTCAGCCTCAAAAAAAGTCTCGAAATGGAAATTGGTGGTTGGAGTAGTTCAGCCGACACTCAGTGCCCGCAGTGATTGTGCTTCGGTTTCGGTGGCCCGGCTGCGCGTGGAGCCAGTGGCGTGCAGGGCTGCCTCGTCCCCTTGCTGGCTGCGTAAAGACAAGGGCAGAAGATTTGCGCTTTGCTTTGTGAAAGAGGGTGGCCACGCTCGCCCGGGCTGGTGCGGGAGCCTGCTGGAGGCTTCAGGCTGGGAAACCGCTCAACCACCAAAAATACCCGGGCGGCTTGCGAACATCTGCTCCGACAGCAGCACATATGAGGCAGGTTTTGGAAGCGTGTGGAGCAGAACAGCCTGGGCTGGTGCTGCTCCTGCTGAGTTGTGACAGCTGAGAACAGAAACCAGCTCTGAACGTTTTGCAGTTCCGTCCTCTGAGGCTCAGTGTAGAGCCTGGAGAGCCCAGAATGAGGGAGCGTCTGCTGAGCTGTTCTTGCCAGGGCTGGTGTTTAATGTCATCCCCTGGGGTTGGGGGGAGAGGAGAAATGTCTGCTTTTCTGCTGCCCTGGCCTTTTTTCCTTACAGTTCTCCACTTGTTTCTCTTACTGCGCTTGCCAGTGACCTGCCTTATGGCTTTTGTTAGGAGGTTCAGGGAGCACTGAGGCAAGACGTTCCTCTTGGAGGGCTTCCCTGGCCCCGTGAGGAGCAGCAACCATGCAGAATCAGCCATCCTTGTCTATGATACTTGCAATCATCTTCGCATGGCTTCTACCGAAACTCAGCGTGACATTTTACACCCACCCCGTGCAAAGATCACCACGTAGCTGGGTGATACTAGGAGAAACTGAGAGGATGTGACTTCTGAGAAGAATGACGTTTCAAGGCCTCCCATGCTTCTTGTTTGTTAATTTACACTGACAAATATTTACAAAAATTTCCACGCATCCAGCCCAGAATATCCCGCTGTCTCTGAATGTGCCATACGGCGCGGTGCTCGGCTCCTGCTCCAGAAGCATCTGCGCCGCCGGACACAGCACGTGGGACCAAGGCGCTGACCATGAAAACCTGGTAAGCAGCTGACATGACAGAGGAGAGCCAGGCTGCTCCACAGGGCTCCGCTCCCACACACCGCTGACTAAATACCTCGGCTCTTCCTTCCCCTCCGCTTGGAAATCTCACCGTTAACTTGACTTAAGGCCTCCCTGTGGGTTTGCAAACTTGGAGGAAATCTTTTTTTCTTTCAGAGATGAGTTCTCCTTGCCAAGAAGGTTTTAATAACTCACCATGAAATTTATAGCGTTTAAATTTAAACCACACGTGGGAAAGTGGAGCTGTAACAGTTTAATCCAATTTAACCTTGAGCGATCCGTTCCGCAGTGCTCAGGCAGACAGTTCACACCACAAGCGAAATTCCTCTGCGGGATGGCAGACAGCGGCTTTCTCATCACGTCTGTGTCCTTTCCGAAGTACAGAGGACCAGGATTGGCCATCTATGTGCCTATGAGCAAACTTTTTCATCCTCCTGCTGGTCTCTCCCTGTGAAATAGCAAGAATCCGATGCAGCTTGGAGGTGGGCATACCCCATAGAGGAGGCTGAGATAAGTCGTGTTCTAGTTGCCATGTTTTCTTTCCTATGTTAAAGAATATCCTTTTTACATCCCAGTTGCATCCTGCCTCCTTTCCCTGTCCCGTCACAAGAGGGAGGCACATTTCACGGGTGACCATATAAATGCATCTCTCCGGGGAAGCAATCTTCTGGGGATCTCCCCGATTACCCTCCAAGGAGAGGAGGTGGGAAAGGCTCATTGCCAAGTAAATGCTATGGATAGTAAAAAAAAAACAAAAACAAAACAAACAAACAAACAAAAAAAACACCCAAAAAAAAACAAACAAAAAAAACACCCAACCAAAAAAAAGCTACATTGCAGCACAAAGAAAACAGTTGGACTGCTTCTGAGCAGTGCTAAAGACTTAATGATGTTTAAAGAGTTGTTCAAGTGTCCCTTGGCAGCCAGTGCAGCAGGCAAGTCTCTGTCATTGAGGAAGCAAAGCAACACATGCTAAGAAGCTCTGACCTACACAGCATCATCGCATCCACGGGATAAATGATCCCTTGATCCTGGCAGGGGCTGTGGTAGGGCTTTGGAGCTCACTACAGACAGTGGTGGTGGAAACCGTATTGTGGCATAAAACTCGGAAGCTGCCTTATAGCGATGGTATCCTCTCTAGTGGAGTGCCCAGGAGACCACCACCACTGGTGCTGGGATCTCTAGAATAATACAGCATTGAAGTTTTACAGCCTTTGCCTTTGTTGCCATCGATGATCAGGGAGGGTCAGCTGTATCATGGCTCCCAGCCAGTTCTGCCACTGGATGGTCCAGCGCAGTGATGCTGAGCCGAGCTGAGAGAGCCCTGATGTGTTGAGCTCCCCAAGCTCAGTTTTGTCAGCTTGCTCGTATGCTTTGGTGCTCACCTAAGCAGCTCTGCTGGGGGATCAGAAGCTCCTGTACTATGGAAATGGACACTTGCGATCGTGTCTCAAGGAAACTAAGGCAACAGTTACGCTGACGGGCTACTCTCCTCTCCAAAGTGTGTAGGTCATATCCCTTGGTTCACAGAAACACGATGGTTACAAATCATAAGTCATGTGCATTTGACAGGTAAGCGTTGAAAGTTTTATTTCCATTGAGCTGCTTTATTGTTTATAGCAAAGTCAGTTTTATATCAACACTCTTAGAGTGCAGAGACCTGAAAGACCAAATGTATGTTCATAGCACAGGTGGGACATAGAACTGGCAAAAGCCTGTTGAGTGGGGATGTAAAATGGTTACTCATGTGTGGATGCTCCAGCCCTGGGGAGGATGCACTGACTGCACACAGAGGTGTGTTGGTGGCTTAAACTTGGGAAGGCTGAAGTTCTTGCATGGTGTCCAGCTAAGGCAAGCAAAGTCAGCACTAAGCAGTCACGGTTGTAAGACACATTTATCCACAGCAGTCGTGGTTGTTCTAGTAACGAGAATTATGCTGCTTAGCTTTCCGTTGCAGTCTGTAGGAGGCCATACCTGTTGGAAATGGGCAGACCTGATGATTTTCTGGGATGGCCAGGTGGAGAATAGAAATCTGGGCTAGACCTGTCATGGCTGACTTAAAGCTTGGAGGAACTGCATGAATGGCAATGCTGTTTCTGATTCAACTGAACCAACGCAATCTGCATTTGGTGTGTTTCTGCACAACTGTCCTTGGTGCTGCCCTTCTTGGAGATGTCCCGGTGAAAAATGGGTAGATAGCAAATTCTACTCTCTGCACTTTCCTTCTTTTCTCTTGGGCTTATGCATTTAACAGAAGGTCATCAAATAGCCTGCTTTGGTGAGATTTGCTTGTTTGCTGTTTTTCTGGAGAGAGGGAGCTCATCAGCCAAATATTCTTTAGACATGTTAGATATGACATGATGAGACCAGAAATGGGTTTTGTGCCATGTTCCCTGCCGAGCGGTTTCCCAGGTAGGCTGACGGCTGCCTGTGCAGCTCAAGTTGGAAACTTTGGGGTGGTGGAAAAAAAAATAATCCCCAAACCGGATCCCCTTCCAGCTTGCCAGGTATGCCAGGCGCCTCGGCTGACTCACCAAGGCGGAGGTTTCCAGAATGGCTAATGACCGAGCAGGCATTGATTTTTTGACTGTCTAATGGGACGTCTTCCAAAGTCTCCAGTTTCCAGACTGGGTGGGGTGTGCGCCCTTTGAAAATCACATCCATGTATTGTGTATTGAGTTGGCTGCCCCAAAAAAGAAGCTGTAACCTTGAGATCAGGTAAGTGTGTCAGCAGTAGGCTCCAGGCTCCCAACAGTCATGCAAAATGCTGAGGCGGCTACTAAAGCTGCCCTCATGTGCTCCTGTGCTTCATCATTGACATGAGCAGGGCCTGAATTACATACTAGACTTTTCAAAGCCTTATGTCCTCACGTAAGGGGTTAATACACTCCCTAAAATGGAGTTCCCTTCCTTTTTTTTCCCCCTGTAAGGATAGTATTTGCCCTCCTGTTGCTCCCTCTCTGTTCTTGGTGAGCACACAAAATTTCTATATGCTTGGACCTGGCCATTCAGAGAGGCTTGAAGTTGTTCTTGGTAGCTTGATGTCAGCTCCACAGGAGACCAGACCCTAAGGCTATTGTGAAAACAAGAGCATTGCAACATTATATGTTATTTCTCATCATGGCTGTGACTGTTTGTTCCTGACTCAGTGTCACACAAGAAATACAGAAGTTAATTAGACATCTTCTGACACAGAACTTGCCGTTGAGTACCTGGTTAACAGCAGTGGCTTCATACCTGATCCAGGCTGAGGTCTTCAACTGATGCGGGAGTGGGGAAAGTTGAGGTCTGGCTTGTGAATATGACAAGCAAATCTGCTGTACCACACAAAGTTGTCTCCCCTAAAGAGCACCCACTAGGTGTGAGGAGACATGTGTTTGGGTTATTATTCACTTTTCTTGTATTCTGCTTCATCAGTCTCTGAAATCAATTGTCCAGCACCATGTGTGTGTATTTTCCCTGCTCTTTGGTGACAGCCATCAGCACGGATGCAGCACACTGTCCCTCTTCCCTGCTGTTTCAGAGGGCACGGCAGTGCCAGGCTGCTGTGGACCTGGTGGATGCCCTCCTGGGTGATGCACCAGGAGGTGACTGGTTTTCCAGATCCATCTGGGGACGTGTGTCCCACTTGCCAGGTAGGTCTGTGGGGCTGGCTGCTGCTCCCGGTTTAACTCCTTGGGGCATCCACAGCTTCTCGGCCCCAAAACACGGGACTGTCTCCCTGTGGAGAAGAAACAGGGACTCCTACTATAACCCAAGAAAAGGTCTTTCTACTCCTTCTCTGGACTCAGCCCCCCCTGGACTCCAGGGTCAAGTCCTGTACGGGTGTTTGAAGGCTAATTTTGCCAGGGCAGGGGCAGCAGGGAGAGTTGGGTGCTGTCACTGTGGACTGGTGATACAAAAGACGTCCAAGTAGCCTTGATAAACATGACCATGATGAAGCCAAGCAGTGCTTTGTGGCCTGTGCGCTATGCCAGCTACACGCACGTCGCTCATCAAGCTCACCTCTTCCTAGGAATAAAACTCCAGTCTCAGGCAACGGAGGAGGGATAGAGCATTAGGCTTTTAAGAAGCAGACTTCAGAGACTGCATCCTCAAATTTTCTGCCATTTAAAATGTTTCCCTAAGGTTTTACCGCACGTAAATGAAATTATAATTACAATATTTCAATCCAATTAGCTCCCTTCATGATCTGGCAGGTGCAAACTGGAGATGGATCAAACTTCTTCTTACTGTGGATTATGCCTGGAGCCTCCTTAAAGCTGCCGTCTGGCCCTGTGTGTACACGCTGTACAACGTGTGTTACGGGGGGGACTGCAGCGAGGTCCTAAATTATGTATAGTGTATGAATTATTGCTGAAATGCATCACCAAGACTTCACTCATCAAACATTTTTAGCTCCATGCAAGCAGCACAGGAAAAGCCAAGAATTTGCCTGTGGCGTGGGCAAGGCTTTCATTTGCATGGATTTAAATGGTGTGTGTCACTGGCAGAGTCACAGGTCACCCAGAGTTAACTTAATACATGCCCCTACATCTTGGAGGAAATGTATTTTGCAAGCTTTCATCTGATTAGCATGGAAATTACGCTGGGACTTCTCTTTAAAATGGGGACAGAGTTGAAAAAAAAATAATCTTGATGTGTTATTTTAAAAAAGAAGTCTTTGAAGGCCAGCGCAGCTGCCTCTCCTCAGGCAAACCTCCAACTCGCATCTGGGAGAGCATCCCCTCTTCCTCCCACCCATGGAAACCTGGAGCAGCGAGCCCACCCTCTGCAAGGATAACTCGAGGGACATCTCTGCAGCTAGAGCGACCAATATGGCCTAAGCAGGCACCATCCCACGGAGGACATTGTCACGCCGGATTTCCCAACACCTTCAGATATGGTTACACTAAAAATGATAGAAAACTGCCAGGTAAAACCCCAGCTTCAGACAGTGTGTTTGCATAGCAGTAGGGTTTTCATCTCACAGTGCTGTCCTAATGTGGCCATATTGCCTCAGGGACCCCCAAAGTGCACTGAAAGGATGAAGAAATTGTCACTCGACAAAACCCAATGGGGCCTTTTTGACAGTGTTATGTCGCCCATCCCTCAAACTGAGGCAAGAATAAAATGACACCTTTTACTATTTTATTTTATTTTATTTTATTTTATTTTATTTTATTTTATTTTATTTTATTTTTTATTTTATGGAAGTGACTGCGTTTGCTGAGAAATGACTAAGCCTCCAGATCAGCCATGTTAAATGGCACAAGTGTCCCTTGAGCGCACAGGTCTCTACTGGCTGGGCACCCGCCTTTACTGCATGGATGCCATAAAGGATAACTTTCTTATCTTTGGCCCATTTTGAGTAGAGAAACATGATTTATTTTGCCACATTACATTATGATTTCCCCTCGGAGGACTGCTGCCTGTCTGCGCTGAATGGAAGCTCCCAGCCTTATGGGACGGGAAAACTTCACTCCTTTTAAAAGAAGGACTGAGGAAATATGTTTCAGAATAAGGTTTCTTCTGGTGGTTGCATTTGAAATCCCTGAATGCTGGCTGCATTACACCCCCTTTGTGTTTCTGTACCTCTGTAATCTCCCATCTTCAGGACAGATGGAAAGGGAGTTTAAAACTGTCTCTCCTTTAGCGTTAGCACGGAGACCCTGGTGGCAAAGACAGCGCTCCCCAGTGAAGGGAGAGGAACCAGCCCCAGTGAGATGCTGGAGCCGAGTTGTGAGGAGTGAGCCACAAATCACATGAAAGAATAATTAAAAAAAAAAAAAAGACAACACTCAATGTTTTCAAACAAATTGGTGCAAATTGTTTTTTGCACATTAACAGTCTGTGAACATAAGGTGGTAAAATCCTGCCGGCAGTGGTTTACTCTGCCGTCGGGTGTAGAGACGCAGCTGCTTGGTGGGAGAGGGACTGCGATGGCGTTGAGGCAAGCAAGGAAGAGGTGTGTGTTTGAACAAGAGCTATACCGTTAGCATGAGCAGTGGAAATGCTGCATAAACCCTGGGACAGACGGGAAGAACTGTGCTGTAAAGGCCGTATATAAGATTGTTGCTCGGCAGAAGTGTGCAAATAAGAATGTGTATTAAGAGGGTAGTGAAACACCAGCTGGAAAGGATGCTTTGGTGGGCAAAGCACGGTCTTTAATGCTCTGTGGTGCAATACAGTTCTACCCTTGATTTCCAGGGGATGGAGATATGCTGTCACCTTGCACTGAGACTGAGATGGGGATAGTCTGTTACCTGGTTTGACCTTGTGATTTGACGTTCTCCTTTTCAGCTGAAGTTCCCTCATTTAATGTGGGGGTCAGACTGACCCCTGCTGTGGCTCTCATGCACCAGTACAGGTTGACCTGCTGGAAAGCAGCTCTGCAGAGGGAGCTGGCAGTCCTGGTGGACAACAAGTTGACCATGAGCCAGCAATGTGCCCCGGTGGCCAAGAAGGCCAATGGTATCCTGGGGTGCATTAAAAAGAACGTGGCCAGCTGGTCGAGGCAGATCATCCTCCCCCTCTCTTCTGCCCTGGTGAGGCGGCATCTGGAATATTGTGTCCCGTTCTGGGCTCCCTAGTTCAAGAAAGACAAGGAACTACTGGAGAGAGTCCAGCGGAGGTCTATGAAGATGATCAAGGGAATGGAGCACCTCTCTCATGAGAAAAGGCTGGTAGACCTGAGTCTGTTTAGCCTGGAGAAGAGAAGACTGAGAGGGGATCTTATCAATGCTTATAAATATCTAAAGGGTGGGTGTCAAGAGGATGGTGCCAGACTCTTTTCAGTGGTGCCCAGTGACAGGACAAGGGGCAACAGGCACAAACTGGAACACAGGAAATTCCATCTCAACATGAGGAAAAACTTCTTTGACTTTGAGGGTCATCTCCGAAGGTCCCTTCCAACCCCTACCATTCTGTGATTCTCCACAGATGAGGTGCAAAGTGGAGATGTCAAGAAGAAATTTTGGCTGAGAAGGTCTTTGCTTCTGCAGGAAGAGATGCGGTGGTGAATGTTCAAATGAAGATTTGGGTTTGGGGTCCTCAACCACCCCACAAGATTTGTTGGATTGAGTTTGGCTCCGTATCTCCACATGAATTTTTTAGCACAAGAGCTCAGAGCACGAGAAGCAGAAGCCTTGGCAACCTGAGGAAATCCACTCAGGGAGAGAGCGAAAATTTCCCATGGTTGGTGAAACCAAAGCCAATAGAAAACTAGGAGCAAGGCAAGGGACAAGAAAGATGAAAGGTAAGATTTGCTCTAGATAAGTCAAATAAAATAGTCAGAATTGAGTCCCATAACCAGTTTAGTGAATTTGATGTCTGCCTTAAAACTCATGCCCTTCATAATTTTTATTGAAAAGTGAAAATGAGGCGGGTTTGGAAAAAGCTCATTATTTTTCTCTGGTTTTGCTAACATCATGGTGGCCTACCTCAGGCCTCCTGCTAGAAGGGCTTCCTACTGGCAGGCTAGAAGGAGACGGGCTAAAACAGCCTCTTCTCTGGGAATAGGTCCATGTTGAGTCATGCTAACTGTGAGGTTTTGGTGAAACTTTTTACTCATCCAGTATATCCAGGGGGGGATAAATCTGTTCTTTGGGCTCATTTGTTTGCCAGGTGATGGCTTGCAACTACTCTGCTCATGTGGAGCACCTCCTTACAGACAGTGCCCGAAGTGTCACCCGTGGAGTAAGGAACTGCCCAAAAATTGTGAAGATATCGGGATCCATCCTCCCTGTGTTGCAGGTGAAACAGAAATGGATGTGCACACGCTGCCAAAATGGTGGTGTTTCCACAGACCCTGGAAATCCCATAGTCATGTTTGCTTTTTACCCACAATCCAATTCTTGGGGGGGGGGGGGGAAGTAACCCCCTGGAGCCATGTTTCCGTGGGAACAGCCCTTTGCTAGAGGCAGTTGCGCCGGGTCTATCTTACTGCAATGCCCTCTGAACAGCAGAGGCTGGCGGTGACTTTCTGGTGCGATGTGAATGTTTGAAGGGTTTCTTGTTCCCATTGCAGACCTCCTGCGCGCTTCTGGGAGACTCATTCCTTTCCTTGCCCCTCTCCTTGCTGCTGCTGAACTGCACTTCGAGGTATTGCAAAAGGACTAGGACACAACAGTGGTCACAGAGGTGGAGAAAACACCCTGGCCACCACACCAGGTGAGGTGGCAGGAGCAGCAAGCCCCACCAAAACTCCCCTCTACCTCCTCATTCTACTAATTTGCTGCACAGAACATCATGCAAAAACCAGAGCTCATCTGCGCATGGCAAAACTAATCATCCCCAAGCTCAGGCAGGAGAGGGGTGGTGGGCTGAAGGTAGCTGTATGTTGACAGGGTGGGATTTCTGGGTCCCTGGTTGCATCTCTTGTTTCTGCCTCGCCACCGACTTCTCAAGAAATCTGCAGCAGTTTAGTGTTTTTGAGGCTCCTTCCTCTTGCTCAAACTGCCTGACGTTGGCCAGCGTGGGCTCTGACACAGCACCGCGGTGCCGCAAGCACTGTCGCAACCCTGCTGTGCTCATTGCCGGTCCTCGTGGGAACCCGGCGCCGTTGGGTAATGCCAGGACTTCTGCAAGACTCGTGCTGGAAAAGAAACCAGAGTCTGGTACTGACCAGAGAAAGTCAGTTAAGGATGAGGTTTTTTGTGAGGTGCCTGTGGTTGGTGGGGAAGACAGAATGTTTTACGTCCATATTTATTTAAAAGCGTTACGTCAGTGGGGAGGTGGGAGTTAGTGTCCTGCCTGAACCTTGGCCTTGGTGAGAAAACCCCTGAGAGTACTTGGGCTCAGTGTGGGTGCAAATAACCACCCTGCTCCCTGATGAAATCCTTTACCCCAGAGAGGCCTCTAGTGTAGAGGCTCTGCTTAACTGAGGTGCCAAAATTGCCATCTCCTGACTGCATAACATGGCTGCATAAATGTCTTACGTGACCACTCAGACACCTCTAGAGCTTGCAGTCCGTCTCACACGGGCGCTTCCTTCTCTGCACTGACTATGTAGGAAAACTGGGGTGCCTCCAGGTGGCAGCCCTGTCCACTCAAAAGAGGGGTTTGTTTTTCCCTTGAGATGATAAGGAGGCATCAGTAGTGGAATTACTTTGGGATTCAGCCCACCTTAGCAGGTCGGTGGTAGGATGATGCCGTATGTGCTGGTGGTGATGCTCCCTCCTTTCACACAATGGTCCAGCACCTGCAGGACTTGTCCCAAACCAGAAGATGTGAGCTCTGGGCTCTGCCAGCCCACGGACAGGGCTGGAGAATTGCAGGACTGACCCCGCAGCCTCCACAGCAACTTTGGTCCTGCCCAGGACCAGGCTGGCAAGAATCACGGGGCAGAAGGAAAAGCATGAAACCAAGCACAGGCCTTAGTGGTTGCAGCATTCAATTGACTGGTTACAGATCGGAACCTGGAAATATAACATAAAATGTAATTAGATTTAAAAAACCAAACCAAACGAACAAACCCAGCACCAAGAAGTATAGACTGGAGTCCTACATAGAAGTGAACGTCACCACCAGCAAAAAGCCTTCATCTGGCACTGAGTGGTAAAGTCACCATCTACCCTCTTTTGTGCTTGGGGCATACCTAACAGCTATTGGGAGAGGTGGAAAGCTCAGGCTCCAGCCAGCTCTGCACCACCAAGATTTGGGTGGTCGGGCACCCACAAGCACGTTCTTGGTAAGAAGTCAGAAATCTGTGGGTAAGAGCTGAGAGGCTCTTTGCAAAACTTGACCTTGATCCCTTTGTGGATCCAATCAACAACACCTCGAAGGACTTCTTAAAGGGGTTTAAAACAGTAATAAACCTGTTATTAAAAAAAGCTGCAAGTTGACAGCAGTAATGAAATTTGGGTGTTCCCAAAATTTGCAGCTCAGTTTCTATTCCCAAAAGAAGGATCAAAATCTAAATGTTTCAAGGATCTGGCTGGCTCATTGCTCACAGGTGCTTTATGGCATTCAGAAAAATGCCCTGCTTTCTGACTAGAAAGGAGACTTGGTAGGTTCATCATGCAGAAT
This sequence comes from Anarhynchus alexandrinus, assembly GCA_008711295.1. NCBI lineage: Eukaryota > Metazoa > Chordata > Aves > Charadriiformes > Charadriidae > Anarhynchus > Anarhynchus alexandrinus. The sequence goes on from VUYV01000027.1 coordinate 3,639,027, forward strand.
TTGAAATTTTGCTTTAATGCAGTGAAACAGCAATGCAAAGAGCTGGTGTCTGAATTCTGGTTGGTCTAAGGATAGCAATTCCTTCTATTTATACTTTTAATTAAGGATGAGTTTTTGTTTCTGTCACAATGCACAGAATTATTTCTAAATCATATTTAAGACTTCCAGCAGAAGAGGTTAACTAATACTGTGAACTCATCCACCCAGGGGAGCTCTGAATTAATGCGGTGCTTAAGTGGGGAGATCAAAGCACTGATACCAAATGAAATGCTATTAACAGTTTTTCACAAGCAGAATTCTTCAAGAAATTTTAGTGCAAGATGTTGGAACCGAGCAATGGCTGTGGATGGGGGAAAGGTGGCTCCATCCCAGTGCTGACTTTATTTGGTGGTCAAAGCACGGGTTGACAGTAGCAAATCATTCCCTGATGGTTGTGGATGCGCTGGCTGTGGTCAAGGGGTTAATGCACCATCTGAGAGACTGCAGGGCAGAAGCAGAGGCAGCATTCTTCTGCACCTGCGCTGTCTTCTCCCAGCTTCCCTGACAAAGACCCATGGTGCGTTGCTGTAGTTTGGATGTTTCAGCATCCCAGCTTGCTCTATGAGCTACCTGTTTCTTTTCCCATGTCATATCCCACTAAGTAGTTCAGGAAGCTGCTCTACCCAGTGGCTTTTGCTTTTTTCCTCTTTTTAACTAGAAAGCAGCCCAATTCCCAATGTTCCCCTCTGGACAGCAGTTCTGCCGTTGGTAGTAAAAGTCAAATTTGTTAAATAAACCTGAATTTGGTTGCCATCCTTTCATCCCTTGTTGCTTTGCTAAAATAAAACAAAAAAAACCCCACCACAACCAAAACCCAAAAGTAAAAAGAAAGTATTGTAGAGACCCTGCATTTTTCAAAGCCTGCATATCTATCTTACAGCAATATTTTCCTAACTCCACAACTGCGATCAAGTCAACAACTTACAAGGGTAGGGTTAGGCCACTAATTAAGCGAGAACTGTAGGCAAGATTTAAGTGGGATCTACGGGGTTGACCTGTCCTTTTTCAAATGCCAGGTTTATATACGTGACCGTGCATTCAAATGGGTCAAGGGAGCTTGGCTGTAAGTACCCAACACATTGCTGTGAATTAATATTTAATCAAATGTACAACATAGGGCTGAATATTAAAGCTTATCTTTGATTTTGACTTGTATGATTTTCTCGGGTTTCCAAACCCCTCTGAAAATACTTCAGCATTTCATAATAGTGTTACTCATACGATATGTTTCTTAGCTGTGATTAAAGCTAGTGAGAATGTAAATCTACAAAGGGAAATCTAAGCATGACCTCATCAGCATAAAGTATGTGGGAGACTAATTTAGTTACATCCCTATTAGTAATGACAAATCAAATTGTTCCTCCTGTTAAATCACTAATATAGCAAGGTTTTGCAACTCAGCACATAACACGCACGATAAATCAGTTCAGTCTGTACACAAATACTGATGACTGCTTTAAATCTGGGTTGATTTCTGATTCCAGACTATTTCAGCGCAGTTCAGTTGAGCCATCCTCGTTGCTTTAATACCTGGAAAGACAAAAACAATAAAGTTAATCTCTACTCCCATGCACTGTATATTAAGCACTCAACATTTATAACCCTGCAGCTGATTGCTTAGCAACATCTTTGGGAGGAACAGCTCACCTGATGCGCTATCGGGCGCTCCTCTGTTGCAGGGGAAGAGCACGGATGAAATGAGGTCAGGCAGCATAAGCTTATCCCGTGCCGAGTGGCGTTCGCTCCTCTCCGTAATGAAATTAATCAAGGTCATTAATTTGATCCTGTTTCATTGTTATAATTTGAAGCTATAATTTGAGGTGGCTCAAAGAGGCACAGCCTTATCTGTAATTATACCTTTATAATTACATTTATGTTTTAAAGTAAACATTTTCATGTATTGCTGTAAATAGTCTGTAGGATAGAGAATAATGCTGTCTCATACTGCTTTTCAGCCAGAGCTGCATTATTGAAAACGTGGGCTGTAAATGGGATGGGGGAGCTATTGACATCAGCCTGTTGTGTGCTATTTAATTTGTTTTTGTGGGAGTGTTTTATGTATCTTAACATCTTAAAGTTAAAACTGAGCCTAAACCCCTATAGAGGCCCAAAATCAAAGGCTAGGGCAATTGAAAGGAATAAAGAAGAACTGCTGTTTAGTTGCATTAACTTTTGAAAATTGCAGGTCTGAGGCACAAAGATCGTCCTCATCCGGCAAAACTTTAGGAGTTCATGGCAGCTGAAAACCACGTGCTGGAGACACCTCTAGACCGATGGTTGTGGCAGCGGTGAGCAAGCGAGGACCAGCCGTGCCGATCTTGCCAGTGATGGGTGAGGAAAAATTGCGTTGTTTGTTCTGCATTCAGCATCTCGCTTGGTGAGACCACGACGGGGGTATGAAAGCACCTTTCGTCTGCACAGCCAATTTGGCTGCCTCTGTTCCCCCCAGGGCTCTGCTCACCGGCTGTCTCCACGGCATGCATATGAGCTCCCTCCTGTCTCCGCTCTGGAGCAAACCAACTGGTTTCTCCCAAGGAGAAACCTCGACACCACTGACAGTGTTTTTTTCCAGGGTTGCCCAGACAGAAGAACCTGTCATGAGCTGGACCAGACTCTGCCCTGGACAGTTCTCCAACCATCCTGGGAGACTCCATGCCCACGGACCTCCATGCTGTGCTGCAGAACCCAAAACGCCTTCACGTCCTGCTGCAAAAACGTTGTGCTGGCAAGAGGCCACCCAGTCCTTTAGTTGTTTGGAGAATTTAAAAATCAAAGCAATTATTGACCCAGGGCCCGTGGGGCTCTACAGGGAGCTCAGAGGAGACCCAGGCCAAGTGCTGCACAGCATGAAGGTGGCCAGTGCCCTTCAGAGAGTGCTGGTCCTTAGTGTTGTGGTCACAAGCCAGCCCGTAGCAATGAGCAATGAGTTAATGGTGCCTCCCAGGCATTTTCCACAGCGGCAGCAAACACGCAGCCTTTGCCAAGTAGCCAACACAGCATTTCCTTTCTTCTCCCTAAGATTATTTCTGGACTTTGCAAACTACTTCTTCCCTGTGGCTCAGTGATCCGGCGGCAAAGCGCTGGGGACTCTCTGGAGCTGTAGAAGTGGGTGACGCAGAAGCGGGTGGTGCAGCAGGTCTGTGAGGACGGGTCTCCAGAGGCAGAACGAGGACACCAAGCACTGGGAGCCCAGAACAAGGGAAGCAACAAGCCTGTGCAGGAGCAAGAAAAATATGGTGATGTTGCTGGAAGGAAACAGCTCAGAAATGAATCCCAACCCTACTCCATTTTGGAAGGAATCTCCCAAAGCATGTAAGAAATCTGGCAATTTACGTTAAATAGTTGAAAAGAAAAAGTTGAGACATTTTTAGTGTAATAAAAACTGAATTCACAGATTTAGTGAGAAAAGGAGAGTGAAAGGATCCCACCTTCTTTACTTACCAGTAACTTTGGTGCAGCTACTGGCAATATCTTGAATGTATGTCCTCCTTGGCAAACTAGTGCCAAAACTGGGAGCTGAACTCTAAAGGGCCCAGTTGGCATTGCCCTTGGGTACCTGGCTCAGCTCTCAGCAAATAGACGTTTTCCATTTCTCATCTATATTTACCGCATACTATACATATAATATATTTGTAACCAAGCATCTGTCTATACTTGGCTTATTCCCTTCTCTGTTTAAACACACACCTGAGAAGAATCATGAACAATTTGCAGTGAAGCCGATTGTCTGTCAGCAGCAATAAAAGCATTTATAGAAAAAGTTCCAGTACATCTCTGCAAAACGAATACATGGCCATGGATTTGTAAAAGGTGAACTAGAATTGAATGACAGAGGACCTGGCAGGCACCGCATGAACAAGCCATGCGAGATCCTCAAGGCCCAGCCATCAGGTCAGCATGCTTTATTTTAGCTTGCTATGGTTTTTAGAAGTGACATGGTATTTTTGCAACCTTCTTTTTTCAGTTTCTCATTTGAGACAATTTTATACAAGACCGCTGCTGTGAAAATGCTTGTTTACCTCCAGATGAAAGAAAGAATCAGCTTCTCAAGATGTTTCAATTTGAGTACCCAAAACCAACGGTCATTCTTGAAAATTTTGGCTGTGGAAACTACACCAGAGCTGGGAGAGAGGGGCCATGAAAGCACTGCGCTCTTCATGCAAGTACTTATTCCAGCAGGAGACCAACCGGGTACCTTTTGGGGCTGGCTTCTCAATCAGGGCAGGGGATTTTTTAAGCATTCCAGGAATATTCTGTTAAATTCAGCAAGTGTGATTGAAATGAGTGTAAGTTTGCTTTGACCACTTTGGTATCCTTTAACTTGCTCTGTTGTCTCAGGATCCTTTGGAGTGGGTATCCCCCCTCCAAAAAGTTGTGTAAACGGGTAGAGCCAAGTGATGGGGAACCAGACTTGATCAGACGAAGCTGGAAAGGCTGGAAAAGCTTTTTGTGCCTCATTTCATACAAAGTCTGGGGTTGCTGGGGTGATATCAGTGGATTCACCAGTACAACCTTCAAAACTGTACACCCCATGGTTTCCTGGTTGCTCTTATCCTTCTTCAGCATCTCCAGTAACAAACAACACACCAGCAGCAATCTTGGCTGTTTGAACAGAAGTCTCCCCTGTGCAGTCTGTTATTAAATTCTCTTATGTCTTTATTAGATATCAGATGTGATGAAAGAAGGTGACATCTCCAGGGAAATCTTGCATGAGATGTGGGGATGGGACGTTAATGGGCTGGGGGAGACGGAAAGTCTACAAGTGTAATGATCTTCTACTGTTCCCATGGAAGTGGTAAGATCCAGATCTCTTTTTCCCTCCCAAAATGAAAAGGTACTTGAGGAGTACATAGAACAAGGTACTTATCTCTTCCCTACCCAATACTGCTCCCTTCTGTTTTAAGGATTATTTTGATGTCTCTTTTTTTATTATTTTGCTGTTCTGCAATCTCCATTCTTTTTATCTCACCTATTGGTACAACTGATGAGTTCTCCTTTCCCTGTGACAGTTTCATTTCAGAGAAAAATGGCAAAATTGCTGCAGAATGAGCATTAAAAAAAAAAAAATGTTGATTAAGGAGGAGAGGGGAAATGGATGCAGACTGCAGGACTAAACCCCGAGGAGTTGGTGTGTGGGTACCAGGCACCATAGCAGGGGACTGCCCGAGGCAGGAGGAGGCAAACCCAGGGACGCAGGTAAAGAAATAAATAGGATCAAATATTGCACTGTATTACGTTTGTATTCCTTGATTTAAAAAATGTTTAAATAGAGGTAGAGTTGAAAGAACGTGGTTTGAATTATTTTAAGGCAGGTGGTTAAAAGCTCAGGAAATGCGAAGATATGGGTAAATATATACATTCAGGAGCTTTGTGTTTATGTTAGCCCTGAGCCCCCATCCCTCCCGGCATGCCCTGGGTGTAGGCACATGTTCTGCTCCTTCCTCCTTCCAACAGCCATCTCGTGAGGGTCTACAGACATATTTATGATACCAGCAGACTTCGTAAAGGTCAGTTTTCATACCAGAAACCCTCCTCTCCTTCACCATGGCCACAGGCTCCTGCCGCGCTGGCAGAGCTCACACCAGGTAGCTCCTGCCCAGGCACAGAGCCAGAGATGGGCTGTTCTTGTAGACATCTCCTTAATGAACCCTTGCACTTTGCAGCCTGCACTGAAAGATGCCTTTTCAATTGGGATGGACATTAGGCAACAGCCTTTATTCCTAGAAGTATGGGATATATTTGAGAATTAAAGTGAGTTAAAACACTCTAGAAGTTTAAGCTGGGTTTTTCTTTTATTAAATTTCCAAGGGACCAGAGCAGGAGGGGAAAAAAAACCCACACCAAAAAACCCCCAAAAGACATCTTAAAGTTCTCTTTAAACTCATTTCTAGCTGTAAACTAATTGGAAATTTGTGTTTACTTGTAATGAGGAATGCATTCTGCACTGCAAATGCTGCAGCGTGGTGAAGGACATGCTCTGTTTTCCATATATAACAGAAAAAGGATCTTCCCTTCCAGTGGAAATCCCAGCCAAAGCTACGTGGGCCGAGGACGGCTGGTTCTGCAAGAGAAGTCCACATGCTCCCAGACCTTGCCTGGCACCCATCTTGGCACACTTTCAGGTCTGGCTCCAGTTTGCTCCTTGTAAGCGGATTTCCCTTGCATCCCTCTGCACGGGGGCACCCGCTCGCAGCACCATCAGCCACTGCGCACAGCCCCCTCTTTTTTGGGAAAGCAAATCGAAGCGCGGTTTGCTCCCAGAATACGTCCACATTGCAGCTGCGTTATTAGTTGGCGCTCGGGCTCTTCTGAGCTCAGCGGTCAGATGCAGCTGCTCGTTAACTGCACAAAAACCTGCGCCTTTACGAGGAAGGTGTGTTGTCGTTGGCCGGGTGGGCTGTGTTTCTTGGACTGCCTCAAAAATAGTTTTCTGCTTTAATAGACCTGAGTGGCTGATGATCTTAACATTTGCTCTAATTGCTGTTTAACTTCAGAGCTGGTTTAATGCGTGTAGCAGTAGTAGTTACAAAGAAAATACTCTACCAGAATTTAAATAATTAAAAAAAAATAAATAGCTGAAGCCTTCACATGTATAGGGAGAGACTTAAACAGGCACAGAGTTTTTTAGGCACTGGATTTAAAACTGTGTAATCACAGAAACAACAACATCGGCCATAAGGGCACGAGAGCGGTGTCCTGCAAACAAGCAAGCAGACTGTGCAAATTGCTTTCTAATGGATTTCTTAAGGTGTTGAAGGAGACTTGTTGGTTAATGCAAGCTAAATCTAAGTATAATTCTTGTTTTGTTACAGTTTATGATGATGATGATCAGGAACTGATGCAGGATTGCGGGAAACAGGTAAAGTGCTACTAAAACTTGTAATATTTTGTCTTTGATTTGCCTAAGCACAGGATCAGCACATTAACAGCTGAGCCGCAATCAGGACCTGGTTCTCTTCTTGCAGGAACTGGCACCAGGGTAAATCTCTGATTCGGCACAGTATTTTGGCACAAGCCGAGCACTAAGTGCGCGGGAAGGACAGCAAAGTCTCTTACCCCTTTGTAGCTCCCTCATGCTGCCCAGAGCTCTGTGCAAACCTCTCCACAACCGCCCCTTAAGGACGAGGCTTTGCCCTCCTACCCTTGGACCCGTGAAGAGCCAGGAGATGCAGGAGGGATGACAGCCTTGGAGAAAGCCCGGCCCTCCCTCCTGTCCCAAAAAGGAAAGGGAGCAGCTCCAGAGATGACTGATGTTATAACCCAGCAGCAGAACCATATGCAGACACGTTTTCATGGCCTGTCCAAGCTGCAGGTAAGATGATGACCAAAATCCAGCTAACATTCAACTGGAAATTTAATATTTTGGCTTCAGGAAACCTGAATTCCCAAAGGTCTGCTGGGGAACAAAAAAACCCAACAAACTACAAAAAAATCATAGAGGCTCCATGGTGACATAATTGTGTGACTTAGCAACAGGGCTCCCATGGGGAATGAGGAATGCATCCCACCAAGCCAGTGATTTATTGCTGCAAATTCTGGCACGGACACAGAGACCCATGCTCCTGAGAACAACCCCTCAGCACAGACAGGTCAGCAAATCTTGTCTTCTTCTAGGCAATCATTCCTGTCACGTGAAAAACCCTTCCTTACCCCAATACCATGAGTCAGTGGATGCCAGAGGGTCAACAGGGCATTGCTGTCCATCAGAGCATCTCTGGGTGTCTGTGTCTGCTGGGGCTAAGCTGAGCTGTGGTCCTGCACTTTGGGGAAGTGGAGGAGTTCAGGTCGGTCTTAGCTTGACTTACATCTTTTTGCACTACCAGATATGCGTATTCAAATCTTCTATACTCAGATGTCTACAAAAAAAATAACACAACGCCCCTCCTCTGCTCAGGATGTCTTTTATGAACATTGAAGATCAGTGTAAAGTAAACTACTACCCAGTAATTACCATGAATAATGCCACGACCATTCCCTTGCAGTACTACAGACCAGTGCTCCCACCGCAAGCCCTGAAAACAAATTTATCAGCTGAGTTTCTCTCCATTGGCAAGACCCTTTGTGATATCACACGTGAGCTGAATTAGTATTCTTGGATGGCAGGAAATGCTTTTTCCTCCAAGTATTCCCATGAGCAGGCAGGCTCTGGTGGTGCAGGTGACCTTACCGAGCCCTGAGCACAGGGAACAGTTTTCCCCATCTCCTTCACCTGCGGCTTGGCTGAAGGCTGGGGCATGCAATTGCAGGCATTTTATGCCTCTTTCATTTTTTTTCTTTATTTCTGCTGGAAGAGGTGATTTGGGATTGTGCTTCTGCACCTTCAGGGTTCCCTCATGCCTTTCCCTTTCTGGCCATCTGCTGTCAGTGTGGCTGCAGGAACTGCTCAAGCTGAAGCCATCTGAGACACAGGCTCCTTCAACAACACAGAGCAAAATGATTTTTTCTGAAGTGAAGGCCTGTCGTATAAAGTGAGACTTATCTCAGCTTCTGAGTTTCCTTGTGTTTTAGAATCATAGAATCATAGAATGATTTGAGTTGGAAAGGATCATCTAGTTCCAACCCCACTGCCATGGGCAGGGACACCTCCCACTAGAGCAGGTTGCTCAAAGCCCCATCCAACCTGGCCTTGAACACTACCGGGGATGGGGCACCCCCAACCTCTCTGGGCAACCTGTTCCAGTCCCTCACCACCCTCAAAGTGAAAAATTTCTTCCTAATACCTAATCTAAATCTACCTTCTTTCAGTTTAAAACCATTACCCTCTTCCTATCACTATACTCCTTGATAAAGAGTCCCTCCCCGTCTTTCCTGTAGGCCCCTTTAGGTACTGGAAGGCTGCTGTAAGGTCTCCCTGGAGCCTTCTCTTCTCCAGGCTGAACAACCCCAACTCCCTCAGCCTGTCTTCACAGGAGAGGTGCTCCAGCCCTCGGATCGTCTTCATGGCCCAGCTCTGGATGCTCTCCAACAGGTCCCCGTCTTTCTTATGTTGGGGTTCCAGAGCTGGATGTACTTACTACTCCAGGTAGGGTCTCACAAAAGTGGAGGAGAGGGGCAGAATCACCTCCCTTGACCTGCTGGCTGTGCTTCCTTTGATGCAGCCCAGGATGTGGTTGGCTTTCTGGGTTGCAGGCGCACATTGCCAGCTCATGTTTAGCTTCTCATCAACCAACACCCCAAGTCCTTCTCCTCAGGGCTGCTCTCAATCCATTTTCTGCCCAGCCTGTATTTGTGCTTGGGATTGCCCTGACCCAGGTGCAGGACATTGCACTTGGCCTTGTTGAACTTCATGAGGTTCACACAGGCCCACCTCTCAAGCCTGTCCAGGTCCCTCTGGATGGCATCCCTTCCCTCCAGCATGTTGACCGCACCACACAGCTTGGTGTTGTTGGCAGACTTGCTGGGGTGCACTCAGTCCCACTGTCCATGTTGCCAACAAAGATGTTAAACAGCACTGGTCCCAGTACCACCCCCTGAGGAATGCCACTCATCGCTGGTTTCTGCTTGGACATCGAGCCATTGACCGCAACTCTTTTGAGTGTGGCTATCCAGCCAATTCCTTATCTACCGAGTGATCCATCTGTCAGATGCATGTTTCTCCAATTTAGAGACCAGAATGTTGTGTGGAACAGTGTCAAATGCTTTGCACAAGTCCAGGTAGATGATGTCAGTTTCTCTTCCCTTATCCATCAACGCTCTAACGCTGTCATAGAAGGTTTTGACTGGCTTTATAATTTCTTGGGATGTATATCTTTATTTGCAAATAATTTTCACTGGGAAATGACTGAGGGCCTCTGGAAACAGCTGCTGTGTAAAATCAACGACACTTTTGAGCCATCACCACCTCCATCCCAACTGTAACTCATCTGTCCTGCAGTGGTTAAATACAAACAACCAGGAATCAAAATACTGGGTTTGGGGATTTTTGTGTGTTTTGGGTTATTTTTGGTTGGGTTTTTTTTTAATTCTCACTGTGAAGCACTTAGATTTTATGTCTTTCTGTCTTTGAGTTCAAACTAATGCTAAGGAAATCACTCAGTGAATGCTACTAAATATTTGTTCAGGATGGGAACCTCCAGCACTGCTTTAGCTGAAAGATTTTCTTCTGTGCACTTCTGACTGACAGAGTTTTCCTCTCTCTTTGTAAAAAGCACATTTTCATGCTGTTGTTTCAATGAGACTTGAAGGTTTTGCATCCCTGGGGCCATTGCGTAGCCGCTGGAGCTCTGCTCTACTGGCGAACTTTCTCTCCTTAGAGGTTATTAGTACTTTTTTTATTAGCAATTTAACATTGCAAAATGAAAACTGCTTACATCAGCCACAGACTTGCTGAAGATAAGTTTGTGAATGTAAAATATCATCGTGTCATGATGATGACCAGTACCAAATATCTGCTCTCTGCTCCCCCACAGGCAGTTGGAGGTTGTCCAGCATTTTATCAGCCTGGTTTATAAAGCACTAGGTAGTGGTATCATCCCAAAAAGTTCTTGATCATAATGTTTAGGGTCCTTCCTCAGGTGTTTCTTTGCTTTGTCACCCAACACCCTCCCCTGATCTGTGTCTGTCTGTAGAAGTGTTAATACGTTGACTCATATAAAGATGCCCACGGCTTTAGGTGAAAATATTTAACTGCCCTAAAGCTGCTGGCCTCATCCTTTTGGGGAACTGCCTTTTCAGCTTCCTCTGGTCTGTGTGGACTCACTAAAACCTCTTAGCAGGAGCCATCAGCTCAGGAGCAGGGGCACAGGGATGGACCCATACTCACAGACGAACATGTGGCACAACCTCTGGTGCCAGCTGTGCCAGCTCCTTCCACTGCTGGCTGAGCTTTACATGGCCAGCACCACCAGCAGCATCAGGTGAGGGATGCAGGAGTTCAAAGGGGAAGAAAATGGAGGTAAACACCTCGCAGATATCTTCTGGGGCCGTATCTGTGGGTACCGCAGGCCAGCGTGAGCAAGTGTTTCCATTTCTCTGCTGGTGTGTCTGATGCTCTGATAGATCTCAGGCAGTGCAACGTCTGCAACACCGGTGCGAGCACCCACACCTTTCAGCAGAGACGTTTCATTAAGTTCGAGAACACTAATTGCTTAGGCTGAGCAGGGAGGGTAAGACACCCTTTTGCTTGGGAACCATAGAAAAGTTACACTCTAGGGCTGTGCAAGCTGAGAACTGTGTAAACAGAACAGATAAATTATCCCCTAAGTTACAAATGGGCTCAGAAGCAGAGCTTCAGCCAACCTTTGCATTAGATGGGAACAGCTGCATTCACCATAGACTCCAAATTTCCATAGAAACTTGGATCAGCCATAGATTATCTTCATTTTGTAAATGTTTTAATTATTATGCTATAATATTGTTCTGTAGGGATTGCAGTGCTAAAGCCAAGGCTCCATGGAAGCCACGTTTTAAAAGTAGTGTCCCTAGACCATATTTTAAGAAAAGCAAAGCTGGTTTAGGATTAAGACTTACGGTTTCTGATAGATTTGGGTTTTTTCCACGCTACTGCATGCACTCTTTTAAATAAATAAACTCCCACTGAGCTTGCTACTCCAGTGGGACTGGATTGCACTTCCCAGGCATGCATGAATTATAAAGTCAGATATATGTTCCTGCAGAGAGGAGAATTACTTGCAGAAACCATCTACCGATGCACGTAGCCTGCCTCAGTCACTTGGAAAATAAAACCCCGGGTGCGTGCGAGTGCAAAGAGCCAACGCCGCACCCCGACGGGTGCATTGCTCCATGCAGACACGTTGCTCCCCGGGTGTCGCAACCCCCTCTGCGTTGCGGCCAAGGAGATGGCCCTGCAGATTGCAAAAAGGGCTTGACAGGATGTGGCTTCTGCGTGCGCGGCGGCTGCGCCGGCGCTGATGTTTACAAGATCAGGTACCGAAGTGGAAACGGAGTCCGGCAGGCGGCCCTGGGAGTTCTGGTTAGATCAAAGGCTTTCCCACGGCGAGGGCTCCCGGCGCGGTGGCAACGTGCCTTGTGCGGCAGTGGTGAGCGTGTCACCGCACCGGCGCCGTCCCCTGAGGTCTGTGCACGCCCCAGCGCAGCTGGGCTGGGGAGCTCTTCTTCGGTGCTAGCTCAGCTTTTGTAAAAGCAGCCTGAGGATCCGAGCTGCGGGAGCTGCTGTCGCCTGATGCCACACGGTGCACAGGGGTTGTCCCGGTGTGGTGCAGATGTGGGTCTGAAGCTGCACCATGTGGTTGGGAACCTTCCTGCAGCCAGCCCTGCCTGCGGAGAGGGGCCGCAGGGGCGGTGGGTCCAGCAGCGAGCACTGCCACCAGCCCTGCCCTGCCACCGGTGCTGCCACCGGTGCTGCCATCACTGCTGCTCTGCCCCTGCTGGGCACCTCTCCCTGCCCTTTCTCTGCCTGTCTCCCAGGGACGTGAGGCTCTAAGAATCAAACCTACCCCTGTGGTCAATGAAAATGTCCCTTAAATAACATATCTGCCTGGGACAGAGTCAGTCAAGTCACTCAGATGAGGTGAAGGGTTTTTTTTTTCCCCTTTGCAGGGGATGTTTTGCTTGCCTTTCCCTGCGGGGCGGATGGGCAAGGGGGAGCTGGGCACCAAACCCCAAACCTGTTGCTTACAGGTGTTGGGCCAGGCATGACTCTGTGGTTTTTATGTGCTTTCTCTATAAAATGCTGTGTTTTGCTGTCCTGCATTACAAAGAATGGAGACGCCGGCTGGTGGGGGACAGTGCAGCCAAGCAGTCGCACCGAGGTTCCCACAGGGCGTAAGTCAACAGAAGATATTTGCCCAAGCCCAGCAAACTGTGAATCAGAACACAGCTCCTAACAAAACAGAAATCCTCCTAGCCCATGCTTTGCTAGTCATCAGTTGAGGCAGAGTGATGAAATACTTGGCCCTTCTCGCCCTGATAAGCGCTTTATTTTTAGACTACCTTCTAGCATCGCTTCGGCAGCTGGTCCTGCAGGCTGGGCTGTCGCCTCCAGCTCCCGACACACACGCAGACCCCGCTGTCGGCGCACGCTGGGCTCTCGCTGAGCCCTTCCAGCTCCTAATTTACACTCCAGGACAATGTGTCACTGCAAAATATTTGCTTCCTCGCGCCTTTGTCTCCCTCTCACCTTTTGCTGCCGCCCCCGATCACGCCGTAACTTTTTGCAGGAAGAGTTTTCTGGTCAGCTCAGCAAAAAAAAACCACGCCGCGTTTCCACGTTTCTCCAATTCCTTCCAGCAAACTGAATATTTTAGGGGCACTTCGGGGTAATTTGTTAAGACGAGAAAAGGCCTGGCGGGATATTGTTCCGTGCAGAGGCAGCTGCGTGTGCAACGCCCTGCGGCTCTGCCTGCGGTGACAGAAACCAGCCGGCTGCGTGTGCCTCGCTGACGGGGCTCGGGGTGAATGCTTAGGTGTCTGCTCCGGGTATCCCAGGCGATCCCAGCGTGTCCCAACCAGAGCCTGCGTCAGCATATGGGGAGCGTTCCCGAAAGCTGCCGCCAGCGCGAGCGGTTGCAGGTCGCCGGCTGCTCCGGCTTCGGATGCTTTGGGGTGTTTTCTAGCAGCAGCGCGGTAACAGCACCAGGGATGGGGAAACTTTGGGACCGGTGTTTTTCTGCTTGGAAGCGCTCATCTGTTGAGAAATGAATTCTCTTGTGGAGATGCTTTGAATTGGACAAAATTTCATTTAAATAGAAAAGCTGGTAACAAGAAAGAGAAATTTTAGTTTCCGTTCTGGAATGTTTTGGTTCAATGTCTTTCAGTCTTACACAAAAAGGTAATGTATAACTTTAAAGGTCTGCATCAGGTTTCATAGAAACCAAACACTTTGATCGACTTGAAGTTAAACGATTTTGGAATTGCAATCCACAACAAATTTATTACCTGCTTTGGAGTGGAAAACAAATTCTAAAATTGCAGATTTTCCCCAGAAAAAAAAGAACCCCACCCCTGGCTCCCTCCCAGCTCTCCCTTCTGAATGAAATATGTAGCTCAGTTCCTTGCAAAAGCACAGAGCTGTATTTATGACCAGGATGGTCTCTTTCACCCTATGTCTCAGGCTGCTGCATTTCCATGCGGGATTTCTTAGATGTGTCAGGTCAACCGACCACGTGCTGGGCAGGTGCTTTGCACCGGCGTGATAAATCGGAGGGTTTCAGGGCCCGGCAGATTTCCTGTGCCTGCCCTTACCCTCTGCACAGCCCGTTACCATCTCCTGGCCTTTCCCGACGGCATGGCAGGCCCTGTACATTTGCTTCCTCATGATTTCTGCTGGCGCTTTGGAGCGTTTCGAGGTCTACGCCAGCCTGCGGAAATCCCTCGGTGGCAGACAAGGACCTCGAAGTCCACCCAGATGAACTTCCCCAGCAGGAAAAAACAGGGGGTTCTCTGGGGTGATACCTTAAAGGTGTTCAGTTGCAGCATCTTCATTAAGCGGAGGTGAGGAGAGCACTTCTACCTTGTTGTAAAACACTCACGTTTTCTCCCAAGAGCCCTTCCCTCTTCCCCTGCTATAGCTGGTCTTCCTCCACCCTCCTCTTCGCCGGAATCAGATGGCGGACGGCAAAGCTGCTCGTGGTAGGGCTCTCGGCCGCCTCGCTGCACGCCGTGCACACTGGGAATCGTGCTCATAATTACTATTATTGTTTTAGTAGCATCTAGAGGGCTCAGGCGTTGCGGCAGGCGTTTTGCAGACGTGTAGGAAAGTGTAAGGCCTTCCCTGCGGATGTGCAATCGGAGGCAGCATTCACCAAGCGGAAGGCAGAATCAGAAGCAAGGGTTGGTGCGAGGGATGAGCGGCCAAACTGACCACCTCTGCGCACCCTTTGAAGCGCCGGGTAAAGTTGATAAATGGGAATGCACTCCATAAAAAGTCATTAAACGTTTTAAAATTTTAGGCTGCTTACAGCCTTTATTTATTTATTTTTCTCAGCCGTACAATTGTGAAAGGCTTTGAAGTCCTGTTTTCTGAAGTCACTCAGGCAACCAAAGTCCCAGTGACTTTCAGGGAGATGGGAACTCCTGGATCCCTTTGCTGCTGTCAGAAGCAGCACATTGTTTCCTCCTTCATTTAAAGATTCTTGAATACTGCACCTGGGGCCAAACGTTTTTTGAGTTAAGATATACACAAGGAGAGCAGAATGAGGGTGATGCATCTAAAAAAACCCCAAAACTTTATCTAAAATTGTCTGTTTATATGGCATTTATGACTTTTTTCAAAGGTGATGCTGCTAAGTACTTTATATACCAGGAAAATGTGAGTTTGTGTGACTGATTTCAACACTTTAGATGCACTAACAAAACATTTCAGCCTAAATAGGCCTCTGCTCAGTTTATGTGTTTATAGGTATTTTTTGGGGAAAAAAATAGCCAGTTTTAGCTGTTTCTGAATCTCTAAGGACAATGTTCATTAACACAGTGTCTGCAATCAGCCACTATGTGTCCTTGTGATTGGTGCCATTCTGCAATGTCAGCGTGCCAGAAATCCCCACTGGTGACCAGGAAGGATGACCAGGAGGAGTTACCCCACACTGAGCTGGAACTGAACAAGAGATGAGGTATTTTCTAAGCATGATCTGTAACTCTCTTGCAGAGATCCAACTTAATGTAGGGACAGGCAACCCCCTCCCCCGCTCCCCCCAAAAAAAAATATCTATGGAAAAATCACAGGAGCATTCAGGGGCTGTTTTGGATGGTTGTTCTCCAAGGAGCCTTAACATGGTCTTCTTTGACAAGGGAAGATGTTCATGCACGCCCTCTTCAAGTGCCGACGTCTGAAACCTGCCGGTCGATGATGCGACGCTGTAGAATCACAGGAAGTGGAAATGAGTTGATCTCAGTAGGTGGGTATTTTTCATGAGTCTAAAAGTATGACATGAGAGCTTTGCAGAGCTGCAATCCTGAAAAAGTCTGACTGCTCCCATTCAGAGGAAATAAATAAGAAGTTTTTACTTTTTTTTTTACCACTGATAAAGGGCTGGTGTGCCCTAAGGACAGCAAGCAGAGGGAGGAACACTTGAAAATTTGGCTTCAGTAAATTGTTCCTTAAATTCAATGACTCATGATTTTCTTTCGGTGTATGTGGTTCTCTGTGTATAAACTCCAGCCCAGTCAGAAAAATATCCTTCGGTCATTCATGAGAGCTAGTAATGGTTTCCTAAGGATTAATTCCTTCTAAAAGATACCGTCTGCATTCCTTTGGAAGATGCCCTCCCACAGGCCCTCTCTTGGAGTGCTGCACTAAAAATAGTGCTCAGAGCTTCATTGCGACAGCCCCGTGTTGCAATTTTTATGGCTAGGTAGGTGAAGTCACTTTAATTCACCCAGCTCAATGCACTAAAATTTGCATGATAATGTTGTTAATTATCCATGTTATTTCAAACCAAATAATGATTTCACAAAAAGATAAGACAAGGTCCTGTTTTTCTTTCCTTATATTTTATAAATGCGCATAGAGTTTGCATAATTAAAATGCATTTTCTCTGGAATGGAGATTCATATCTATTGCAGGTTGAAGTGCAAGCTCGTCTGCATGCTGGGACGCCGTCCTCCGGCTGATCTGCACGCCGGGATGTCATCCTCCAGCTGATCTGCGCTTTGTGATGCCATCCTCCAGCTGACCTGCACTCCAGGATGCCATCCTCCAGCTGATCTGCACACCAGGATGCCATCCTCCAGCTGATCTGAGCTTTGGGATGCCATCCTCCAGCTGACCTGCACTCCAGGATGCTGTCCTCCAGCCGCTCGCTTGGCGTGCACGCTCCAGCAGACCTGACTCGCCGTAGTTTGCTGCCACATCAGTGCTGACCGGAGGAAGCTGCTGGGGAATGTGACTCTAATCTGGGTTAATAATCACTGCAAAAGAGTGTGCAAAATGAGTTGCTACCTGGCTCCTCCGTGGCTTTGCTGCAGGGTGGCAGGGAAGGGCAGCACCTCGCTGCCTGGCGAGTAGACCCTTTCTCTTATCTCCGCACAGATAAAGCAGCCGGTGGCAAAGGGCGCTTCCTCGTGGGCTGCTGCTGTTGGCAAATTCAGTCAGTCTTGGTCGCACGTTTAGTTCTTGACCTTTCCTGTGGTCCGTGCAGATGCAGAAGTTGGTGGCTGGCTGCAGCCCCCGGGCAGGAGCGAGTGCCCTGGAGGGGGACGGGGCAGGTAGCACCTGGTGTCCCACAGCCACTGCAGATGTGCAGCCCTTAAAGGGCACTGCCTTAGAGAGCCCCAAAACTCTGCCTGGGGCAAAGATATAGGAAATACAGGGGATATTTTTCCACCCACCTTTCCACACGTTGCTTTTTCAGTGCATCAACCCAGTTCTTCAAAAAATGTAAGGCTCTCTGTCTCTTCTGGGTGCAAAAAGAAGCATCTCTTTTTCCATTTTAAAATTGACCTTGTGGAAACGAGGTTGTTCCCCTGGTTTTCTGTTGTCTGGCTTGGTCTGAAGCAGTTTTCTTGTCCCTTCTCCAAAAGACAGACAAGGCGGCTGAGGACAGAGGAACGCTCCAGAGTGGGAGCAGGACGGTGCCTGGTCTGGATGCTGGGTAGGCAGTTAGTAAGATTACAGCACTGGGGAACTGAAACTACAGCCTTTGAAAGGGAAAAGATCACCTCCACTGCTCCCTTTACACTGTTGATTTTGTTTGCTTTGCATGAATGGTTACTGGGCTGGCATGTGGTCGGGTAAAAAAATGTCTCTTGGCCCTTCGAGATGAGGAAACTCATCCGGTGTTAAAAGGAGGTTGTGAGGGGGTTGGAGATGCATCCTTCCCTTGGGAGAGGGAAAGGATGCTCCTGTGGGGACCTGAGTGGTGCTCAGCACCCCCCATGTATCTGAAGTACGTGAAGCTCCACGGCTGCAAGTACTCCAACCAATGTTAATTAAAGCATTTTAATGAGGATGTTTTGAGAGCTGCGCGTTAGTCTGTGCATGCCCTTCGTGAAATATTAAACATCTCTGCCCTTTCAGCGGCGTCCTCCTCCCCAGAAGGTCTTCTTGCAAATAGGGTTTGACACTCCTGATGATTTCAGAACTAAAGAAATGTAGAGAAATAATCTTCTACAAAAATCTTAATGTGATCTTTGATGTTGCAGTCAAAGGAGCACATGCCAGAAAATGTTTTGCTCTCTTCAGTTCATCCTCTGGTTGTGTTTGTTGTTATTTTCTCGTCAGGCGCGACAACAAGCAGCTGATTAACTCATTAGCCAAGAGCATCAAAGCACAAGGGCGAGAGCATGAAATCTGCTCCTGCGTCCTCCAGCCGCTCCTCGCAGCTTGGCAGTTTCTGCAGTGCCCGTCTGAGGTACAAAAAGTCTGTCTCGTGGACAGAAGTGTGCCCTGTCTTTCTCGTGCCCTGTCTGTCTTTCTCCTCAAACTAATCCAGAGTGCCCTGTCTCCACATTCAGGGACTATGGCTGTGCTAGAGCATCTTAGTCTCCATCCGAGGGGACAACCCAAGCTCCAGCCCACGTGTTCATCATCCAGCAGGCAGAGGTAGCCCCACAGCATGACCTCCCCCGAAAAGCACCCTGTACCCTATGCCAGGAGCTCCTCAGGGCCACATTGTGTGGAGCGTCCTCTGCGGAGAACCACAGCCATGGGACAGTGAGGGAAAGTGCCACATGGTGATGCTCCAGCCTGAGAGGCCAAACACCACTTGGTGGACAAGTGATGTAGAGAGCACATGTGCAGTTTTTCAAAGCTGCTCCTAACTATCCAGCTCGCTGGGGTTGCAGGAGCAACTGGTAATGCTGAGTTTCTCTTGCAGGTTCATGTCATGTGGAATTACGCTCAAGGTCTGGTGAAGGCAGTAGTTAGCACCTGAGTGCTGCTGCCTTAGGGAAGGAAACACCTTGGTGGCCTTCAACCCAAGTGGTGTGCTCTGTCGCAGTGTGGCTATCGCCCAGCCTTGGAAAGACCAGCAACACCCCAGATCTCACTGCTGGAAGGTAAGGTGATTTGTCTGTCATCTGTATACACCTGCAGCTCTTCAGAAGCAAAGGATTAGCAAATTATTTGTTGTACTTATGGTAAAGTCTTGCAGACCCAAGCATCTGCCTATGCAAGCCCTACAGATGTGGCACAGGAGAACAACAAGCCCATGGCCTCCCAGGAGTGCTCCGGCACAGCAGGCACCAAAGAGATCACTGGGAGATACCCATCAGGTACCCAATGTGTCTCTTGTTTTCCACCTCCTCTCACTCCTACGCTAAGGTCAGGGCCTCCTGCCCTCTCTTCTCTTCACCTCCAACATATATCTCCATTTACACCCCACCAGCTTCTGCCTCCTTCTTGCTTGCACCCCTTGACCCACTGCCTTGGCCCCAGATGTGTGGAGCCCAACAGGACCAAACTGGGTCTGCCCAGGGGCCTCACCGCGCTCTGCCAAAGCTTCTTACTTTGGCTTCAGCAGCCTCCTAAAACTTGCAACACCCATTAGGCATTACGTGTCCACCCCACCCACAACAGCTGTGGTTCGCCTGACTTCCTTGAACACCGCTGCGAACGGGAATCGCCACAGCCCAGCGGGGCTTGAATGCAACCCATCGCCATCTTGCAGCTACGTGCACGGGAGCCTCCTGAGCTGAAGAACGGTCAGTATTTATTGGCGATATTGGGATCAGGTCCGTCATGCATGGCACCCTCACAAAGGGAAAAGACCAATTTTGCACCTGCAGAGCTAAAAAGGACTCGCAGATTAGCTCCTTGTTTTTCTCCCAGAGCAAAGGTCCTTGTGAGGAGGTTGCTCGCGCTGGCAGCACTGGAGGATCGAAGCTGTTCCTGGAGAACTCATCAGAAAGGCTGATGTGTTGGTAGCGTAACAAATGGCAAAATGAAGGAGAGGAGCCTGGCAGGATTAAAGCGTTTTTACATCGCTGACTGTCCCGAGTCCCAGCCCTGGCAGCGGTGCCGCTGCTGAGCTCCTGGTTCTCCCGTGATCTCCTCTCCTGCAGCCCAGCCGGCCTGTGGTTCATTTAGCACCAAGTGAAAAATCAAACACTGAGGCCCTTTGTTTTTGCAAATCTGCAACACAAACAGGTCTCTTTGCAAAGACCAGCGTGCACTTGCACACCCACCACAGGCTTCGTTAGCACCTGAAACCCTCTCCTGACACGGTGCTCCACCAAAGGAGACCTAAAGAGACATAATCCCAAATGAAGTCATGCAAGGAAATGGTTATATTTTTTTCCCTTTACATAAGGAGCTGCCACAGTGCTCCTGAGAAATAGATATCCAACAGCAAGCTGCAAGCAGTGTGAGATGACAGATACATGTTTAAATAATGTCTTTATTCCAGTTCAGCTGAAAAAATAATTATTGAATTTGGGTCTTAAGCCAAGAAGTACCTTTGTTTCTGAGTGCTCATTGATTAAAACATCTTGTGCTTTCAGCTGGGTTCTAATAATGACACTACATTACTCTTCACACAAAGTATTAAAATAATATCTTTATTTGGGAGGAGAGAGGAATTTAGAGAGTGACCTTAATGTTTCTTGACATTTGAAGAATTTCACCCAGCCTAGAGAAACTCCTCCTTCCAAACTCAGGGATTTCTGCTAGAACAGGAAGTTTCTCTCGCATTGTTATCCAGCAAAACGAGCTCTGGATTATATTTAGCTCCATTCATTCAGCACAATGAAAAGTAAGACTCCAGCCAATTTCCTTAAGCAAGTTTATTAATAAGCGCTAGTTGTTTGCTGGCTGGTCATTTCTAGGTGGTTGGGGAAGCTGACACATGCAGCACAACCTCCCTCCCTCGGAACCAGGTTCCCAGGGGATTTGACCACTCGAAGGACTTTATAACCTTCAGTGGGTACCTGTGCAAGCCTGGCAGCCGAAATGTTGTCCCAGGTACAGCTTCCAACCCTGCCCTGGTCGCTCATGCTTGTTGGCCCATGCTTCCCTGGAGCTGCAAACAAACCATGATGGGCAGTTTAGTAGCTTTTAAGCTACAGCTAAATAATCTTTCAGGGGCTCCTAACTACAGGCTCGAGGCAGCTCTGTGTAAAACTACGAATGATGCAGCTGCTGAGCGGGAGGAAGCCATACTCTCTGCAGATACTGCATTAACAGCAAAGACTCCCACCATATGGGAGCACGTGTTGAAGCCACACGCAAGCCAGGAGCTTGGGTCAGGGAGGGCAGCTATAGCCTGCCTGGAAATTCTGGCTTCATTCACTGCTTTCTGTGTATGCAAAGACAAATCACTTGGGGTGTGTCTGTGCTGAGGGCTCAAAAACAGACTTAAGGTGGTTTTATGCATGACAAACTTCATGACCAATAAGTTTTCATCCATTTTGCTGGCTGTCACTTGCTCTCAAAGTATCTGCGGTGTTTTTAGGATGTGCTGAGCTCAAAATATCTCCTGTCTGTGCCCAACTAATTTAGACTGTGTGTCTTGAAGTTTGGGTTTGCCCTAAAGGCGTGAGCGCCTTACCACCCACCTCCACTTGTTGTCATCAAGGGGAGAGGTCTGGAGCTGAGTGTCTCTGCAACACTTTCAGCAGTGGGATACACTTCCCTTGAGGCCCCGAGCAAAATTTAGGCAATATGATGTCTTGGCTTTGCTTGGACAGGAAAAACTAGTTGCTTTCCTCCCACTGGGAGTGATGGTGGGGAAGGGAGTGGAGGTGATCTCTGCTGTGGTTCTGCAAAAACAAAATATAGCAATATGTGGCTGTCCTCTCTCCATCTAGAAGCCATGGTAGTATGCCTTCACAGGCTATGGGTGCAAGGGAAGAAAGGACCTGGGAAGCAATACGTGACAACAACAAAACCACCACAGCTGGGGTCAAATGTAGACGGAGTAACGTTAGTCTAACATCTCCTGACAAACTGTAGATGTCCGCGTACAAGAAACAAAAATTATCTGGTACTCTGGCAACCAAACATCAGTCCTGAGAAGGTAGTGGTCAGCATGGTCATGGGTCCCTTACTGGAACAGCTGGAGCAGTTGTTCCCTCAGTGCCCACCTTGCCTTTCTTGGTGCCCATCATGGCAGCAGTCACAGCATTGAGACTTCCCAAAGCTCAGCAGTTCACACCTTTCAGCCTGCAAACTCAGGCATTGCTGCAAGGCACGCGTTTCAGCCAGATCTGGAAGATCTTGGCCAAAAGGACTGCAAATGGACTTACCTCTTTTTTTAAGGACAGCTGAGGCTGTGTGCCATCAGGGCATGGCATCTTCAAAACAGGCACAAAGCAGGTAGGTAGGGCCACCTAAGCCAGCCAAACATGTTATAAAAGCAAGTTATAAAAGTAATAAAATATTAAGCCACAGAATTTCTTCAAATTTTAGCAATTTTGATGTATGTGTATGGTTGGCACTGCTCTGTTATTCCTGCCAAGCACTCAATTAGCACTTGAGTTAATAAGATGTTTTAATGACTGTTAAATTAAACAACTCTGACACTACTTTCCAGTGTTTTCCAAGGGAAAGATTCTTTCAGCCCAATTCCTATGTGTCATTGTCACTAATTATTTGTGTTTATTCTCTTTACTACGTTTATTTGATTTCATTTGAAATTAGATGCAGTGATAGGGGATGTAATTTGGTATTTTTCTCTAATGTGCTGAATAGATGAGGATTAGAGCTCCACAGCTATGAGAAAATGAGTCCTCATAAGCATTTGTTCAAACAGAAATCACAGAGGCTTTTTGACGACTGTCATACCCCCTTTGATTTGCTCTTCATCAGTGCCTTTGCGAGTTTGTTCACAGAAAGCTTTGCCAAAACGAAAGGATTGCTAAGAGCGGTGAAAACATGCAGTAGCCCAGGAATACCTGTGAAAACGTTTGGACTGACCTGTGCCACAGCTGTGTTTTTTTCTGGTGGTCTGACAGTGATCCAGGCAGGAAAAAAACAATATTTTGGGGGCTAGCTCATCAGTCACTCAAAACAGCTAGTGTACTATAAATAGAAGGAAAACATCAAGTAAAAGCAATATGCAATATATCCCAAAACCCAGGGATTTGGAATTTTTTCAGCCTGAAAAATTAAAAGGACAAAAGAAAACACATGATCTGTGGGTAGTTCACAGCTCTGCCCCGGCTGGGGCAGTGAGGATGATGGTCTCCTACCCAGGCTGGGAGTGGGGTTGGTGCGTGATCGGGTTGTTGTAGGTCTCGGTCTGAGATATCTCCCTGGCTTCGTTCAAACTGATGCTTCTGCTGTGCGTGGAATAGCCTAGGGCTGGAGCTGGGCTGAGAGAAATGAAAAGCTTTCATAAAATTATGTCATGTGCTGAATGTGCCAGCCTGTCGTGTAATAATAGCTAAAACTTTCTGTAATTAAAACAAGTAGCTAGTTATGGTGTCTGACTATGATCAAAGCTCTTTTGTCTGCTTTGACAGTTGGCACATGTGAAAGATTTTGGCTTACATGGAAAATACTGTTGTGGTTTTTCTCTTGGTTTTAAATGGCAAGAAACATACATCTCGGATTATCCCTGAACTGAAAGAAAACAGTAACGGGAAACTGAGAACCAGAATGTGCATGACGTAAAATGTCTACGATTTCTGGCAGAAGCAGCTCCTCTGCCCAGCCATCGTGCCTTCGGAGTGGTTGACCTGCTGCTGCAATGCAAACGGTTCTATCGGGTCATTTTGTATTTCTGCAGAGATGGGAATACAGCTCTTGAGAACATTCCCAAATGTCCTGCGCTGCCTTTTTAAAATAAGAATTGCTTTTGCATAACAAATATTTGTCTGAATTGTGACAAACCAATTGTCTCCCATTAGAGGATTTTTTTTTCATTACTTGAATTGTAATTGTTTTGAGGCGTTTTATGGATAAAAGCTACCTTTCTGTTCACAAGAGAAACCTACATTACTTTTCCATATTCATGTCTGGTATCTGTATTACAAAATAAAGGACTTGCTGAGTAAATATAAACTGCTTTTGCTCTCAGATTCCACTTCATCTCAAAAAACCTCAAACTAATCCAGAGTTCCTTTTGCATCTCTGAAAACATCTACTTCCGCTTTGAAGTCTCTGGGAGGATAAATATGGAGAAGTTCTTTTTTTTTAAAACAGATGTGAACTGATTGGCTGAGGAACATCAGCCAATAACATGATGTTTTAAACATTATATTAGGCAACAAAACATCATCTGCGGGAAGTGGCCAGCAGAGTGTATTGCTAAGCATCGGGATTTTTCCATCCCTTCTCCTGAAGCTCTGAGGTACGTTGTGTGAAGATTTGCTTCTTCCACATCATGTGTGCAATCATGTTTTTTTGTGTTTCCTGTAATTTCGAATTATGACCTGTGAACTCCACGGTCACAGGCTGAATATTGCCCCAAATTCAGCTATGTTTGATGTGGGTCATCTTCTTATCTTGGTCATGGCAAGCAGAATGGGTTCTACCTTCAAATGTCACTCTGCATGCAAGTGTGCCTCCACCCTGTCACTTCTGACAGAGATTTTTCTACCGTTGCAGCTTATCAGATATGACAGGAAATCTTTATTCCTCCTCGTTTGGATACCTGGCTAATGAACTGATCTTAAGTCATCTTGGGCCACCTCTGCTTCAGAGGGCGGGACTTCACTATGAATGGTCAGAGTCCACCTCTTTGGTCTGTGTGGTCCTTGGAGCAACTCTAACTCCATGGCTGGCACTTTTGGACCTGGAACAGACTGCAGAGCATGTAGGACCCACTCGTCCCTGGAGGCTTAGCCAACAGCTACTGCCAAATTCTGCTGACCTCTGTGAGAATCTCCAGTGGTTTGTATTTTGGTAATGCCCTGTGTCAGACTGCACCTTCTCCACTTGTAATCTTGGTTCCATATAGTACTGTCTACAGAATGACCCATCCTTATCTCCTCTTGGGTGTGTGACAATTGCTCTTCTGGTGTATGAGGAGATGCTTCCCAAGCATAGAGACAGCCACCCAGGGTGCTTGTATGATGTGTGCATGTGGGCATTTCAGTAGCACAAGATCTTTGGTCATTACAGAAACAAACCTTCAGCTCAAACATGATGAACCACAGCACCATGCAGGCTGCAGGCAAAGGTGTCATTAACATATCCAGGGTCGTTGCCTCCAGGTGACGACAGACAGTATTACCATCATGTGCAACACCAACAAGCAATGTGCTGTGACATTCCCCTGTCCCCGGCAGGAAGCTGTTGACCTATGGAGCTTTCCTATTAGATTAATTTATTCACCACTCACCTTCAGCAAGTGCTTTTAACTGACAACCTGACTGATCTACCTCTCAGGGAAGATGAGCACCGGCATCTTGCAGACTGGTTTCTTGACCTGGAGACATTTGGAAAGAAAAATCTTTACTGCTGATGTCAATGCAGAAGAGTCAAACCTGCTGTCCCCAAAAAGGAAGAGCTCAAAGGCTGGGGTGGGACCTGTTTCTGCTCCTATGCTTGGTCTGATTGCTTGAATGTGGTGACCTTGGTCCTAGTACTGAGATTTCCATTCCCTATTTCACAGAGCTCTGTGGGATGCCACCTCCCTTTGCTGCTCTCCCTGTGCAGAGCTCTGGATCCAGGCTTGTCCCCAGCTCCTCAAGGCATTCATGCCGGGCAGCTCTCACTGTTAGGACATGCCTGCTTCTCTCTTTAAAGGAACTTTTCACCAGTAGCAGAAAGGGACAAGAAACATTTACCTGGCACAATACACTTGACTTTCAGTTGGCGACCTTACATGCTAAAGGTGAAAGACTTGTCTCTGCTGTGGCTCAGTTAAGGTCCATTCCATATGCAGCCTCAAACAGATGGAGCATTGACATTTTTACATCTCTCCATCCTGGTATTTCATAAATGGTGATGCATATTATCCTTTTGTCTCTGGGTACAGGCAAGAGGGAAGGGTCCCTCACCCAAATCCCCATCATACTGCGTGTTTGTCTATTCTACTGTGTGACCGTGCACGTTGACTACACATGTACCTCTAACCTTGCTTACCATAGCCAGCCTCTCTTTTTGCATACATAGGCTTCTGTGGAGTTATCTCGAGTCCTCAGGGATTCACTCCACTTAATGATAAAACAAAAGATTTGTGTTACTACTCTTGTAGTACGAAGTGTTTCTCAATATTGTATTGTCTCGCACCGGGATATGGTTAAGTTGGAGAAAGATGTGAGCTGTATTTCAGTCTGGGCATGGGAAAACTAGACTGTAATGTGCATGGTTGCACGAGGTACAGGAATCCACTTTCTCAAGCTGAGAGACTCGAGAGCAGAAAGGTTCCCTCAAACCCAAAAGCTGAAACAAATGTCACTATTTCGCACCATTTAAATTCTTAGGTGATGTAAGCACTGTGCAGTGCTCTGGATCCAGGGTGACGCCGTTCTAGTGGGCAGGACCAGGAAAATGGATGCTTCTGTGGTGGTAGCTGGATTTTTTTTTCTATATTACTTCCTATATTGACTATTACCTCTCTTGCCAGAATGCAGCATATATATTTTTTCATTCGTGTTTGTGTGTGTGTATAAATGCAGACATACGTATGTACATATGTATGTATTTATATATATGTACATACACATGTGGCCTGGGGGACCTGGCTATGTCTGCACAAATGCCATTTGAATTATAACTCTGCTTCTATTAACTTTAACCTTCAGTGCTGATTACAATGTCCGTTTTACAGCAGAATAATGATCTTAGCTCCAACTCAAAGCATCAAGGACCATCAGCACTGCCCTCGGAGCACTTGGCTTTTCATGGCTCTCTTCTAAAGATGCTACTTGAAAAAAAAGAATAGAAAATCTCCAAAACTGGCCGATATAAAGAGATCACATCCTACAGCAGAAGGGATATACAGCCCCCAAAAAAGACAAGACTAGAGCCACCAGACTGAGCAGAGACGGGTGGGCCAGAGCTACATGCTGTTTCCTGAAGGACACCAGTCAAACTTCAAAGGACTCAAGAAGCAGTAAGTACTCCCAGAAAGGAAAAGGCATTCAGGTGTTTACTGTTTTTCAGATATGTTTTTATGATTTGCTTGACTTTTTAAGTATAAAGCAAAAGTGACTTTAAGAAGTTCCTCTGCAAAGCCTTCGTGTACATTGATCTGTCACACAGATGAGTTCCCAGGAGGGTGAAACTGGAAGAATCCAGATGTTTGAAAGCACATTGGCCCAGGCGGAGCTGCTGGTAACATCCACAGCCCGAGTTAGATGGACCTGTAATAAAGGACCCAGTAAACAAAGGATTTCTAAAATGAGTAACATTACTTTTAAACAAAACCAGATGTATAACATTAGGGGAACATACATTTAAATAAAAGCTTAATCTTTAAACCTTAAGAGCATACTCCCATGGCAGACACTAAAGTGGATGCAAGCTAAAACCCCAAGATAATATAATAAACATTAAGGATTCCTGCAGAGAGGGATCCTGAGGTGCTTTGCAACTGCAAAATGATACAGAGAAGACTAATAATTATCAGTTAGCTGTGAACTGGTGTCTCATCTTCTGGAAAGCCCTGCAGAGAGGAATGGGGTAGGTTTCCCATATAAACACGAAGTAATGCTGGTTCGACATTCCCCTCCTCCTGGGCATGAATACCTTGAGAATCTTCTACCAGCTTTTTCAGTAAATCCTTCCTCTACTGCACGTGTAGTTCAGTCTCTCCTGCTCCTTAGCTAAGCATGGTCCTGCTTGCCCGCACCCTGCAAAATCACTAGGTCCTGAAGATGCCTCTGATGGCATTAGTTACACTGTAAGGTTTTGTTGTTTTTTTTTAATTTTTTGATCAAAATGTATACAATCGGCCCAGATAAAATGATGGGTCAATGCCATAAGCACCTGTAATGAAGACGGTAGCAAATGCTAAGCATGTGCTGTGGCCTGTGTTACCTCATTGCAGAAAAAGCAGAGTAAAGAAGCCCGGCCGTGTCCTTCCACCTCTGCATTCCACAGCCAGCTGTACCATGGCATCTCTCCAGCTTCTGGCAAAGCACCTCCAACCTGGACAATTGTGAATATGTTTCATGTGGTCGGAGAGCACTGGAGAGACAGGTCAGAAATTCAGCCTGTTACGCTAAATCCAGCAAATGGGAAATTATCTGCATATAAATATAGTTTATGTTTTTCCACTTGAAAGAAAATCCCCTTATCAGCTCAGTCTCAGATGAAAACAACCACGGACACTGTGAGCCAAGCCAAATGCCCTTGCTGAGAGGCATCAGTAGCCTTCCCTGGCAACTGAATGGTCCTTTGGGGAAGGAGTTTTACCATATTGTGTAAAATAAGTTGCCAGACAGAGCTGCTGAAGGGGGAAAGTGGAGCATGGAGATAGCACATGGCTGTTTTGCTCAGCCAGATACTGTGAAGTGATGCAAAAGCAGGGAAGGAGATGTGAGGTTGGAACAGATTTGTTGGGTCAAATGCCATTTTTTTTTCCCTTTTAAGTAGACTGCAGCCCTGCTGCCACTGAAATCAATGACAATGTTGCTGTTAAATGTGAAGAAAGTAAGCCATACTTGGCCTTAGAATCAGTGAATTCTTCATTGCCTGAATCTTCAAATCGTAGTCCTTCCTCCGTTCTCCCTTTCTATGTATTTTCATCTCAAAATGCACTGGGTCAAACACATGAAGTACTGTACAGCTGAAGCAGGTGCAGGTACAGGTGGGATAAAGCATTTTATTTAAAAAAAAAAAAACCACAACAAACACAACCAACCCTGAAGTTCCCTGCTGCAGTAACACAAAACTATCTTAAAAATGAAAAAAAAAAACCCAAAACCAAACAAAAAACCCTCCAAAACCAGTTACAAGGACTACAGGGTGGCATGAAGCCCTAGTTAAATAGAGTACTTGGAAATTCAGTACAGCCACATACAGAAGTAGACAGTTCTCCACATGTTCATCAGGAAGCACAATAACCCCTTTAAATTATCCTATGTAATCTCCAGGAAAGACACATTTTTTTAATGTGTTATCTGATGGCCAGAAAGGTGGTTTTTACCCCAGAAGAGCAATGATGTGGCTGATACAGATGATAGAATTTGGTAACACCCACTAGTGGGCTCTATGCATGTCTCATACAGGGCTTGAAATGTAAATTTGCTCTGCAGCTAGCCCGGTCCTACAGACTCAGCGTAAGAGCCGAAAATGGAAGCTTGCTCTCCTGGAGCAGTTCTGAACCACTGAGCCACCTCCTTCCCCCCGAGGCTGTGCTCTCTGAGGGCTGGACAAGTGCAGGCAAAGAGCAAGGCTTGCTACTCATACGAATTCCCCATCAGGATGGTTTTTATGAGCAGCTGTCGTGAGTCGTTCTGTCTTTCTGGGGTGGCTCAAATGCTTCGCAGTGATCCCAAAGACCCTGCCCCGGGCAGAGCACCCCTGCACCACGAGCAGCTCAGGAGGGAAGGAGCAAGGACTAAGCGGGACTGGAAGGAAAAATGAGCTGATTGCATGTTCAAGTCTCCCTTCAGCTGTTGCCTACAGTGGAGTTACACGTAGCATCCATCAATCAGGAACATGCCTTTCCCAAGCAAAGGGAGATGGTTCCCGGCTCTTCAGGGCATTCCAGGGGAGCCATGACCGAGCAGCACCGTCTGCCCCGGGCATCGACCTGCCTGCCTCCAGGTAAGAATAAGGCTCGGACAGCATTTTAAGCATCCCTGGGTTCCTGTCAGACCCTGTGTGCTGGCAGAGCATCGCTCTCCCACCCCTATCCTGCCCCGATGACCAGAATTCGTCTTCCCCAGTTGCAGGAGGGAGCATCCTACTGCACGAATCCAAAGAAACAATTTTTGTATCCAGTTTTCCCTGAAACATGGCATCTTTTCCCTGATCGCGTGGGGTCGGTTAAAGTTCTCAAGTTGTGTTGTGGAGGTTTTCTCCACAAAAGCGGGGGTGTTAACCATGGTGGCATGGCACGGCTCCAGCTCCGCTCGCACCACTCCGCTCTCCCCCTGCGCCGGCAGCCCGGGCAGGGCAGCCCGCACTGTTTAAACAGCTGCCTGCTCTCGTCTGGGAGGTGGCTGCCCTTCAGTCCTGGGAGAAGAGCTCATCTTCTGGATAGTTTGCATAACAATTAACATTTGTCAGCTGAGATCTGCCTGGTGAAAGATCACTATTTACAAGTAGGCGGTCAGTCTTGTGAGGCTGGAATACTTCTTGAACCACTAAAAACTAAGCTGAGAGTGGGGGTGAGCCTGAAGGTGGGCTGATTTCACACGGCAGGTTTAGGAGGGGTTTCTTTCGCATTCAGCTTGGAGGTAGAAAAGTGGAGCTGCCGTGAAAGGGGGGATTCTTTAGCTCTTACAGATTTCATTCAGTTGTTCCAATGAAATAAATACATCCGCCCTAAACAATTGAAAGAGGTATTTACTGCCTGTGGTTTAACAACTGTACTAAGTCAAAGGGACCAGTCAACTAGAGTCTTATAATTCTTTTCTAAAGAGAGGATGAGAGAAAAGAATGAGACGACAATGCAGTATTTATAATAAAGATGAAATGAGTGGAACTCAATGGCGCCAGCAGCCCCAGAGCTCCCGCTGCTTGGGCTAATGCATTTTGCATTAGCACGTCTGGATTTCTGGCACTGGAAGGTCCTGAAAATGCTTTTACAAAACAGCGACATTCTTATAGCAGCGGCATTTCTTCCAAGCACCACCACCGGACTGGTGCAGCCGGGATGGACAGCCCCTGCAGCTGGGTGAATCTCCAGGAAGGTTTTGGGCAACTGAAACCTTCTTGCAGCTGGGTTGCTTTTTGCCCTGCTCACCTTCGCACGCTTAACAAGTGGCTGCACCAAAAGGGCTGACGCCCTCACGGGGCACCTGCTCGACCAGGGGTGGGTATACGGGGTACCCATCCCTGCCTGGGAGCTGGGGGCTTGGCCCATGAAGGCAGGATCCCTGCCTTCTCAGGTTATAGTGGGGGGCTACTGGGCAACTAGCATCACAGTGAACATACAAACACGAAATTACATCTGTAAGTGGATTTGCTCTGCATTGGCTAAATAAATAACATCTGTGTTACAGGGACCCCTAGATCTGTATCCCATACTACTCTACTCCAACAGCTAATCTTATATTTGCCTTGGAAGCAATACAAAATCCTCCAAGGAATTAATAGCCGGCAACTGCATGTCACCAGAACAATTTATTTTTCATTCTTTCCCCCAACAGACCGGAGAGATACACGTCTCCTATTTCTTTCTGAAACCTGGATTTGAGAAACGTTGTGTTGCTGCCTCTTCCCATAACCCTGCAGAATGACAACATTAGCAACAATGAGTGAAGCCCAGCAGCACCCCAGGACAAACTCTGGGACAGGTGGAAAGACCGCCTGGGTGTAGGTGTCATCAGAAGCAGATGGCAAATGGTACCTTCTTTTTAATAACTATGATAATAGAAAGGGGAAACTCAGCACCTCAGGGTTTTCTTTTGCTTTTGACATACACAAATGATTTCTTGTCCTAAGAAATAAGTGATACCAGAATCGATTTCAGTAATTCTTAAAATATAGACCTGGGATGTTTGGTATTCTTTTTGCCTAAGCCTCTTGTACACAAGCTTATCTCTGTATGGAAGCAGCACAGGAGTCTGAGGGGGCAAATGAAAATGGTGCTAGAGGCTGCCAAAAAGTGTGGGAACAAGTCAATGAGGAGTGAGGCAATGGGAACAAAATAAATTGATGAAGTTGTTCTGATCGCTGTATGCTCAAGTCCAGCTAAGAACAGGACTTCTTCCTTCCAAAAATAAGGCTGATCTCAGCCTCTGACCCCCAAACGCCAGAGCAGTGGGATGGGGTAGCAGCTACGAGCTCTGGCACTCTGATCCCAGCCAGCGCTGAGCCTTGTATTCATGGACAGATGACTTGTGCCTTGATTTTTTCAGCAACCCCTCTTGTTCTCAGTAGGACATGTTGGTGCGGAACTCTTCAAAAGCTCTTAATACCTTTACCTCATATATGGGAAATACTTATTAGAGCCATAGGATGTGGGCAGGGTTGTTTAGTTATCATAGCACAGTGCCTAGAACTCCTTCAGCAGTGAAAAGTCTGAGCCACGCTGCTTTGCACTGCTAACCTGCTCGTGTACCGAAAGACAATGGGCATGTTGACTTCACCCAAACTGGAGGGTGAAAAGAAACCAACACCTACCTATATTTTAAGACACCCTAACGTGACGTGTCTTGCAAAGGGCAGGCAGAGACTTTCAGAGAGAAGGACGTCATCACAACAGAAGCATGAGCTATGGAGATAAATTAGTAAAAAGACCTTTAAATACCACACGTGATAATAGTTCAATGGCTGGGATATCAAGCCAAGGGCAAGTCTC
The DNA here is from genome assembly GCA_008711295.1 of Anarhynchus alexandrinus. Taxonomy (NCBI): domain Eukaryota; kingdom Metazoa; phylum Chordata; class Aves; order Charadriiformes; family Charadriidae; genus Anarhynchus; species Anarhynchus alexandrinus. The sequence continues at coordinate 3,671,291 of VUYV01000027.1, forward strand.
AAAAGCAGGCAGAGCCCCCAGGCCGTGACTCCCCACATTTAGGCTGTTGAGGCTGGTCAGGATACAGCTTGGATTCAGAGGAGAGGCCTAGAATGTAGTTTTGACTTGACTTGTTGCTAGTCAGAAGAGTTCTCTGGGGAAAATGTCTTACGCTGAGTAACCTCCATGTCAGGTCTCCAGTCCATCTTCGAGTCTGGATTGGTGTCCGAGAGGAATCTGAAGTATTTAGCAGCACGGAAGTTGCTGGCTTCAGGAGGATGTGCCGCTGGCCTCACTCCACAGGTTCCCTGGGGATGGGCTGAGCTTTCACTGAAAGCTGCTGTAAATTCTGCAGACTGTTTTAGAGGAAGAGTGGACAGCCTGGATCTGCAGAAGATGCTCATTAGGGCAAAAGTCCTCCACTTCTTCGTAAGAAAAGCCAAAATGTTGACTCTAAAAGTGATGCTAAAGAAGGCAGCGGTCGGAGCCAATTCTGGGCTCTCGGGAAGCAGAAAAGCCCCTCATGCTCCTGCCTTAGCACAACCTCGTCACAACTTACTAATGGGATGCATTTCAACATTTTTTTCAAGCATCAATGCCTTCTTACCATCTCCCTATTCCATCTCACACATTGCTACTTCTTTGCCTTCTTTCTAGTGCAACCACTGGCTCAGAGCGCTGCTCAGTCTGGATGGAGAAATGGCTGTGGAAGGATATGATTTGTGACAGGTAATTCTGATTTATGCCACTTGGTGCTATCACAGAGGGATTTGAAAATAATATGTCCCAGTGCAGCCACATGTATTTTGCTGTCTGCTGTTCTGTGAAGCCTGGAACAGCTTAAGGCTTGGTATGTATCCTCCTCCACTCAGAGCAGAGAGTGTCCTGCGATTGCTAAAAGCCATTTTGACAACATGCATAAAATATTACCCTTCCTGCAGGGGATCTCGGCAGTGAAATGGTTGGAGTCACTGGTCCAGGCTGAGTAGGTGTGGCAACAGGCTGTGCTGTGGGATTTTTAGTTTCCCACCTTTGCTGTTGATGGTTTACTGGGTGAGCTGGGGGCAGCTGGTTTCCCATTCAGGTGGTGCCTGGAAGCAGCAACAGATCTGGGAGTGAAAGGTCTTAGGTGTCACTTGCTGTCCCCTCAGTTTGAAGAACAGTAACTCACTGCCTTGGTAAAGAACCAGTCCCAAATAACCTCCTATCCTATTATTGAACTGGCCTCAAGGCAGGACAGTAGGAAACCCAGCGGTGTGATGGATCTGCCACTGCCCTCAGAAATGACCCACGTGGCTCCCACCAGGGAATGGACATTGCACAGGAAGGGAAATCTCTGACATGCAGCTCCCTTGGGAGATCTGAGAATCACCCGAGGAAGCATTTTGAAGAAAGCCTGGAACAGCAGGAGCAGTGGGACATCTGCATGGGTGAGATCCTGGGGATGGGACAAAGGGAGAGGTGCACGATGATCTCGTGCGGATGTGCAAAGGAGACCCAAAACAGGGCTACTTGCTGCACGACATGACTGTATGCAGCAGTACCCCAGGAGCAGGGGAGCGCTGCGCTAACCCTGGGCACTGCCGTGCTGCTGGGGTGTTGCTCAGTCAAGTGGCCACTTTGTGAAACTTTGGCAAGCCAGCAGACCCTGCATCCCAAATTCTGAGCGCGGAGGCAGGGGCTCTGCCCTCCTGAGCACACTGCACGTGACATGATCCAACCGTCAGAGGACACATTCAGTTGTGGGTAGGTACCAGCTGCGAGGGCAGCCTCCGCTTGGGGTTTCCCTGCTTTGGGGTATGTCACTGTGTTACCCGATTTGTCCCTTTTAATGTTTTTTATGGGTTTTGCACATATTTTCATTGTGATGTGCTTTGCTAATGCAGTCACGTGTAAATACCAGTCAGGATATACTACATGAAAACAGGAAAGATCTTTAATCTTAGGGTCATGAGAATGACACTTGACCTAGCAAAGTTACTTGACCAGTTGCTTTACTTCTAATGTACTTGTTTTTTCTTCAATGCTGACAGTGCTTCAAGCCTCTGGATTTCAGTAGTGTCTCCAGCTACAAAATTTTAGATGAGTGATGGGTCAAGGTAGATCTTGAGGGGACTGCAGTGAACTAACAAATGATACCATCCCAGAAGAGCTCAGGACTTGCTCTTGTTCTGTTTCCATCCATTTCTTCTTTAGTCTTGAAATATGTTCAAGAGTCCCTTAAACATATCCAAATAGATGGGGTTTGGTTCATTTTCTTCAGCTAGTGAGTATTAATTCCCCTATTGGTTGAAATAATTCGAATAATGCAAATAGATCCAAATAACAGTTGCAAATTAAACAATGCTCTAAGTACTTTATAATAAACAGAGCAAGAAAAATGCATTCATATCAACACCTGAATTCATTGTATAAGCTGAATCAAGAGGCTGAAGACCAGAAGGAATGTGAAGAGTTGCAATGACCCTAACCCTTGGGTCATGCCATTTGAGCTCTGCCATTGGAAAACTGTTGCACATATATGATGTGTTTTAAAAATGACACTGACACCCCTGCAAGAATGCTCAATGGATCAACTTTCCAGGTTACATGGCAAAGTCTGTGATCAAAATATACCACTTCAGAGCATGGCCACAAGGCGCAGACATCACTTAACGGAAGTCTCCAAACCTAGGCTGAACTTTACAATGGTGCCTAGCCCTCACGAAAGCTTTCACTTCTAATTTACAGGATGGGACCACCCTTGCACAGGGTTGCTCACCCCATTTTGGCAGTGAACCAAGCCAGGTGGCGTTTGGCATGAACAAGGAATGGGCATGGGAGAGGAATAACACGTACACCCTGCTCTGCTGCCTACTAACTGCTCTGTCTCACCAAACTCCAAGAATGCCACTTTGCAGCGTCAGACCACATGGAGCTTTTGGAAAGGTGCATTGCAGGCGGGGAGCAGAAAACCCTTGTTTCAAACTCCGGCGTTATCAGAAAACTTCTAGAGTTTCACAGGCATTCATCACAAACCCACAGTCTGTCCGACTGAGTGAGAACGCCTTGCAGCGGGATCGGGTTTTATCCAGCACCAGGTACGCTGATAATCCTCCCCCTGATCCGTCGCCAATCTCTGCTCAGCGAAAGCACTCCCCAAGGTATTTTTACTGAAGCTGTTTTTAAATATTTTGTTTTCTTTTGCTTGTCTGTCAATGGACGAACTGCCTATGCCGTGTGTCTGCTCTGACAGGAAACTCCCAGTTATTTTTCAGCCCGTTCCAGCTGGGATGGAGGCAGGGCTAGTGAAAGTGCTGGCTGTGGGCAGGGTGAGCCCTCCAGGGAACAGCAACCCTGTGAACCTATGCCTGTCGGGGTCCCCCATGTCCAGCTGTGGGAAAAGCCTTCTGGGTTTCATCTGACTCTGGCGCTGATGCTACTTTGGGCTGTTGTTCACAGTCTGGGTTGTTTTATGTTTAGCTGAGCTGCTACTTGCATGAATGTTGAGGTTTTGGTTTGCCTTTTTTTTTTTTTTCTCCACTTGAATTGCACTAGGTTTTCAAGAAATTATATTTTTAGGTTCAGGTTCTGAATGGCCCCCAAGCATGAGCATCTAAAAATTGAAAATTAAACCCTGAAATGTCCAAACAGCGTCACTGCGAGGACAATTCACATTTCATCTCGTCAAACAGCTTTCCCAAATGGATGTGTAACTGGTTCCATCTCTTCATCCGAGCACCTGGACATTGCTGCATGTTCCACAATGGGCTTTACATTTCATTTCTCTCATTAATGCATGACAGACTGACACTAGCCACTTTCCATCCCCTGGGGGTTCTTCCGGATGAAGGAAGTATAAGATGCCTACCGGAATTTTGCTGACTCCCAAGCCCTCCACCCTTAAGCACTGTTGAACGGCAGTTGTCCCACAGTTTTATACCCAGATTTTCTAGCCCATCAAATTCAGACACAAATGGCTCACAGGAGATAAAACCCTACTGAGAAATATGGATTGTCTATGTGTGTGCAGCTATTGGATATAAAACAAGCCTAATTAAATCCCAGAAAATTACCTTCTTTGGTTTAAAGGCCTCTGTTTGTACATGGGCCCAAGATTTCTGTTTTTATGCCTCTGCATAATCCCAGGATTCGTTCCACCACCTTCTTGTACATATACTATGTACGATATTGTCTCCCTACAGAGCTAATCCCATAGACTTCAGCAAGATTACTGCCCAGGTAGCTCAAATACCTTTCCATCAAAGAAATGGTGGTGGACTCAGTCTCAGGAGAGGTGCCAGTCTCTGGGGTCAGTCCTTGGAGCTGAACTAGATATTTACTATCATCTTCTGCCCTGATCCAGCAGCTTCAGCAGCCGGAGCAAGAAGGAGAACTGCATCCCTGCTTAGCCTGAGCTCTGCCAATTCCCACCATTTTTTTCGTTGCAGAATCCAGTAGAACTGGATTGAAACCAACATGCTTATTTTCCCATTGAGAATCTGACTGATATTCTAAAATCTCTGAAATTTTCTAGTTTGTAATCCAAAAGCTATAGGAAGACCAGATAGAGTTTGATGGGCTAGATTTTAAAGGTATGTTGGACCCAAATAATTTCTGCTGCCTTTGGTTAAGATTCCTGAGGCAATAATAATGGAAGGTGTAAAAATGTGTCCCTTATTCATCATGGCTTTACGTCAAGAGTTTACTGCTCTAATAATTAACTAGCCTGCTGCATTATCTATGAAAATTGCTCTGTAATATTTATGAAATGTGACCTTTGTTAATTCAATGTTACAAAGTGTTGGATTCATTCTGTTTGCAAGTGGAACAGATTTCCAAATCACTCTGCAATTAGTACAGTTTGATCTAACCAGCCTATCTCTGCATGGGGTAGCCTTCTACTGAAACAGCAGGATCACTGTCAGAAATGAAATGTATTTTCCATACGGCTGAAAGTAAGGTTGTAACACCTGCTTGCACTACATCATCTTTGGCAAAGGTAATTGCTGAATGAATATTCCCAATAAGGGAAAACAGTAACCAGACTTAGAAAGCTTTTTGTTATGAGAAATACCACAATTTATAAAAAAAAAAAAAAAAAA
>VUYV01000027.1:3676615-3691149 GCA_008711295.1 Anarhynchus alexandrinus
AAAAAAAAAAAAAAAAAAGTACATGGCCAAAAATGTTTGCTATGTGTAATATCGTAAGGGGAAACCAAAAGGAAACGGGAAAATCTTAGGCTGAAATGGGCACTATTAGCCCTTCCACATTAGATATAGATAAAGCAATTGCAAGTGACAACAGGAAGATTCAGGAGCCCAGTGGATTTGAGATGCTTTGGTAGGTGATTCCCCAAATCACTCCCAAGGCCACCATTAGGAGGGGATGGTAAGGTCCCTCCCCACCTAAGAAGCCCATCTTCCTGGTCCAGCTACCGCTACCATGATTTTCTGATTCTCACAGTCATACAGGACAGCCTGTACCACTTCAGTGTATGTGGTGTGTTGGAGGAACAAAGTTTCATTGGGGCAACAAATGTGCTGGACAAGCATCACACAGTGATGCCATGCAGCACCATTCAATAGCAGATCACTGGCAGTATGCAGCATCCCTACCATTCATATCATATTTTTCCATTCCCAGAGCTCTGTGTGGTCAGTGTCAGCGCTCCGTTTTCAATACAGGGTAACCAGTGCTCACTCCGACTGGGACTGCCTCATGTGACACACAACGTCGTGAACAAACTGGGCATTTTCCTGTCCCTGCCTTAGTCTCCTGAGCTTGTCCACTAACGACGGATGAAATCAGAGTTTGGTTTGATGAGCCAAGTTAAGCTCTGATGAAATCTCTACGTAGAATCGTAAAAGATACCCATTTGGCCCCTTGTAGATCTGTTTTATTTTCCTCTAGCGTGACATCCGACTGTGCTTTCCTTTGCAGGAAACAAACATCCTCTTGGATAAAGCAGGGACTGGAAAGCCACAGACACCATCCGCACGCTCCGCTCCCTGCACGGGAACAGAGGGAGGCTGGGACGGGTCGGGATGGGCAGCAGGTCCTCACCCAGGACAAACTGGTGCAGCTGCCCCACAGACAGCGCGGCTCTGCCAGATGTGCAGCTGCTCCAGCCCACTGGGCTTTCACAGGTCAAGGATGCTTCTCAGGAGGAAGGTGCTCAGGTCCTCACGACCGTCCTGCCTTTCAGACTGGTATTTTAGCACAGTTTTCCCACATATGAAAACAGAAACAATGCTGACCTACAGGACGTGAGCGCTTTGATGTGAAGGCAGCGGCACAGGCTGCAAAGAGAGAGTCCTGCCTGTGTTCTGCTGCCAGAGTCAATCCTCCACGGTTCACGTTTTGGCCCTAAAATTCAAAGCTGCCCGCAAGCCTGGCCAACAGTGCCTGATGAACCTCCCCTCTCCCTGTGACCTTGAAGATGTGTTGGCGAACAAAGGAGCTGCTGAGGAAACAAATGCCAGTTGCGCCTGTGAATGACATGGGTTTCTTGGCATCTGGCTGAAAATTGTGGCACTCGTTCCCAGAACTCGACAGAATCGGGGAATCCTCCTTCCTCCACGTCACTCCGCTGTCCCCCAAGGGAAAGGAAAAAATACAGACGTCTGAGCAAGGAAAGAGCAAGAGAGAAGCTAGAGACACGTACAGGCTGTTGGGATCGGGGAAGTGGGGGAAAAAATGGGCTCTGTCAGTACTGGTACCACGAGCTACAGCATTGCCTGCACACCAGCCCACCCCTCCCTGCAGGTGCATTTCTTTGGATGACCTTCCCATCTCCCAAAACTGTTTCTGAATGCAGGAACATTTCGAAGGGGTTAAATCATGCGCTGTGAACCAACTGGCAAGAAGGAGAAGATTTGAGCGCGAACATGTGAAAACAGGGAGAAAGGGAACGAACAGCTGCTCTGATGGGATGAGCTCAGCCCCTCCAGGTGTCCTAGGAACACGAACGTGTGTCCTGCTGGCCGCAGCAAAGGCAGCGGGACAGGCAGCGACTGCGACACTCAGAAGTGAGGCAGCAACGGCACAGGTATAGCTGCCCTTCAGCTTCTGGCAGGGGCTCCACTGTATGCATTATTGCAGTTGCATGTGCCTGCACTGGTGTAGACTGGGTGAAGTCCTGGGGGGGTCTGGTTAATCCACAGCTCTGAGGCAGGCACTGATCCAGGGAATGAGGGAGGCTGAGAGAGAAGAAGTGGTCTGGGCAAAAATGCGTCTAGAAATCCCCCGACTACTGCTGGAGAGCAGTGCTAGAGCCGGGTTCCTCCCTGCTCAGCTGAGCAAGTTCCTCTCTGCAGCAAGTAAACGCGATGTTTTCTCTTTTCAGGATCACGGATTAGTCCATCAAACAAAAGATTTTCCTGCTACCGTGTCCCTCCTCAAAGATGGGGGTCTCTCTACCAGGTGCTGCTGTCCTCTTCTAGCAAACACACACAAGAGTAAGTGTGCTGTGAGAGCACCACACGGCTTTGTAATGCCTATGAGATCCCAACATCCGCGGTGTGAAATCCCCATTCAGTTTCAGGTCTTTTCTTTGCCTTTTTTTTCCAACTACTTCAGCATTTTTGAGCTTCTGAAGGTTTAGGAGTTTCTACCTTTTTGCATAATTAGGAAATTGAGAGCTGTGGTTTATCTGCTTGTTTCCTGTGAAACACAAAGGGTCTGAGAGATTGGGGGGGTGTATGTGTGTGTGCAGTGTGTGTGCAAGGTCGGAGCCGGGGTAGATAAGGCTGCCTAGAGAGTAGAAGGGTGAGTTTGCAGTATCGTAAGGAGAAATTTTCCCTGGGTCCCACTGGCATAAAGAGAAGACCGCAGCAACATTTGTCTGTGACTTCTGGAAAGTACCCCTCCCACCCAAGGTGAGGTGCTGCAGCTGGTTGTCACCGTAGCTCTCAGGCTGTGGTTCAACGGGCCACGGCAGTCCTCCCCTCTAGCCAATGGGCACTGCAGTGCTTGCCGAGCACCCTCTCTTCCTCACCAACATCAGCCACATTTTCCACCATTCAAATCCTTTCCTACATTGCAATGTTTGCCACGGAAAGGCTTTGTTGATTAGGAGGCATTTCAAACAGCTGTGACAAGGAAGGGGCACGGTGGGTGTGAGGGATGGTCCGTCCACGAAGATGCGGGCAGCACTGATGGAGAGGTTGGTGCTCCCCATCCAAGCTGTCCCTTCCCATCCGGCCCCATCCTGTCCCAGCTGGGACTGCCGAGCTGGGGAAATGGTAAGCAGGAGGAAGGAATGCCATGATTCAGCAGCGCTCGTGTTTGCAACCAGCTTTCCAGCTGCCAGAAGAAGGTGAAGTTCCCGTATGAAAATGTTTTAAGTTGAATATATCATAAAAAGTAATAATAGATATTTCAAGAGGTAAACAGTAGCTTTCTTCCTCCAGCAAAAAAAAAAAAAAAAAAATCACAATTACAGCCTTTGCATGTCGCGTAGCTGTTTACTAACATGTAACATAATTCTAGGGATCAAAAGTGAGGGAAAGAAACAAGATTAAAGGAAATGTGGGGTTTTTTAACCTAAAGTGTTCTCAATAAAACTATTATGCTGAGAGGATGACTAATGTAAACAGTGTGTGTTTTGAAGCGTGTCACGAACACTTTTTATGCTTTCTGAACACACAAAGAGAAACCCCAGGAGAGAATTAATTTACAGATCTGATTAAGCATAGGGCCTAAGTGGCAAAAAGCATCATACAATAAATAATAGACTCCACAGGTAAGCAAAGCTTTAAAAAAACCCAGCAAACCATACTCTACAAAAAGCCCAGAGGTGTGCATTTTGGGTAGTTTCATGTGTTTGATTGGATGTCAAAGGTACAGACAATGAAAGCACAGGTCATACTGAGGTATTACTTCTGACCTCTTCTTCATTAAGCCATCATACTTCCTGTCTAGTGTAAAGCATATATCTTAATTTGGGAAGCAAAGGCAAGCCTGTAAACAGAAGAATGAGTCATAAGAGAGGAGTTTTCTACCTGATGTCAAGGCAGACTTAGTATGGTCCTCAGCCAGTCACAGTGAAATAAGTTGGGGTGGACCAAGAACCTGCCATCTCCCAGGGGTTTTGTCCCCCACCAGGTATAAGCTATTGCCCCACCATTGTCCCACACAGTAGGTCCAAAGTATCCCAGCACCAACTCTTTCCCCTTGGGTGCAAGATCTGCACTGCTTTGCACGAGGACATGAGGATGTCCCGGCCCAGCCTCCTTTGGCACAGGTCTCAGCTACCTGAGTCTCAACAAAAGCTGCCTTTTGTATGGGTCACGTCAGCCTTCGTTCATTCATATTTATAGAGCAGCTTATGACAGCATTTCAGAAGTGAGCAGTACTATTGCTCAGCAATCACAGTTTACCTGCCTTCAGGGATTTTCTGAGTTCGCGGGAGTTTGGATGTCAATTACAATCCCTTATAGCTGTAGATCAGGGGTGCCTTCAAACGCCAGACAGATGTTCATTAGAAGTTAAAGCTTTAAGTCTCATCAGTTCACCTCTGAGTATTACACCTACCTTTTTTATCAGGGAATATACTTCTACTAATCTTCTCACCCCCCCCAGGATAACTGCCAATATATGCAGCACTTTTAAACAACCCTCATAATTTCACTCAAAACCAGAGACATGACAGAGCGACTTGGCGTAACTTAGACTTCCCCAGGTGAGTGAATGAGTGGTGAAATGCCCTGTCCTACTGCTGTGGTGGCAGTCATCTGATATGGGTCCACCTTCCACCATCCTTAGCACACCTGAATGGGAGGCAAACGTGAAAATCCATCCCTGTGTTACACTGGTCCCAGTGAAGAGAAGGACCATTTTGTGGTGAAAGCCCTGAATTAGACTCATGGTATCCAAGGTACTACAGGTATCTCATTACTTCTAGTAATGAGATCTGGGGACTTCTCTGTTTCTATTTCCCTTTGCATAGGGAATATTTATTCATAACAACTTTCTCATACATTTGTGTGTTTTCTCCATGTTGACTGTAAGGTCTCCACGTTAAAAAAAAGCTCTCTCACTGTGTGTAGATCACCTAGATTCGTGAGACCTTGGTCTCCTGTAGATACCAAGAGACCAGCAACAATGAAGAAGAGGTGAAGAGCTGACAGTGTCCTGACGAGTTAGAAAAAGGAGAATCCATTAAGTAATGCCTTGAAACTTCTTTTCTGTGGGCTGGTAAAACATACGCTCACTTATACAATGAAGACACTGTCAGCGAAGCAGGAAGTCGTGTCCTCGGCATCGAGTCTCTGTGCCGTAACTGCAGGGAGTCCAACACCTTGGACGTGGCTCAGGCGGAGAATCTGTGTCACACGAAAGGAGAGGAATGGAAACAGCGTGAAACCACCGGCAACAAAGGAAGGCGAACAAAAACAGGACAGACGGGATCAGAGACACAGAGCCAAGTACAAGGCAAAAAAAAGACCTATGGAAAGCCGGAAGGAAAACAAATAAACCAAGTAAGTTAAATTCTCCACCCCGTCCCCCAGTTTCCTCCACCTCACTTGCACCTTGCTACTGAAATTTTCTCCCAGTGCTAAAATCGGTGTATCAACACAAAGGACGTGGTACCCCACATGAGATGCTTGCATGGTAAACATCTGCCTGAGGATCATTTCCCTTTGTAATTTTTGCATTTTGCAGACACCACAAATAGCAGACACCACATTTAGCAAACACAGTGCTGTGTGGGTGACATAAGGCTGGGTCCTAACCACTATGTGCTACAGCATCTTAGATTCTGGTCTCCAAACATACACAGCAGCCTAAGGGATGCTTTTTTTTGCATGCAAGGTTGCTTTCAGCAAGTTCATGCCTTTTGGAGGCCATTCCTCTTCCCCTCCACCCCGTCACAGAGGCATTTTGGGGTTGTTAAGCAAAGATCTTCCCTTTGCTGGAATTCAGCACCTCAAGCAAAGCACCAAAACCAACACTCAGCTTGAAGGTTTAGCTGGGAAGTATTACAGGGAAGCACCACATACGATCATTGTTTGCCAGACCTACACAGCCTCCCACCTGCGATCCCTGGAAAAAAAGTATTCACTAAATCAATTCCATCCACACAGTGATGGTTAGAGTCTGCCAACACTTAGATACTCATTAGCCTGATTGATTTCCCATTATCTAATTAATTACTGCAGATTTCACATTTCATGTTACTTGCTTTGCCATTCAGGTGATGGCACTAAATGTGTCTTTGTCCTGTACCTTACATTTTCTCCCTGGACTGGTGCAAAACTCCAACCAGTCACCGGCAAGAGCGGTCCAGGACACCTCTGGGTGCTCCATCCCCTGCTGAGGCTGGAGCCAAACCTCTCGCAGGCTTCTCGTGCTGGAGATGTCCAAGGCTTCCCAGGTAACCCAGCCCAGTGCTTCACCGTCCTCACTGTCAGAACATTTTGCTGATATCCAATCTCCTTGCTGCAATTTAAATGCATTGCTTCTTCCTCTCTTGGATGCTGAAACCTGACGATTTCCTGCTTGCACTAGCTTTTTTTTTGCATAAGGAAGGGAGCTCATTACAGTCATTCTGCCTGACTCTTCACTCGGTTTCCGTACTTATACCCAATAAAAGAGAGTGGGAAATTGTACTTGCTTTATGTGGAATAAGAGACTATGTAAGATGGTGTGAAATCAAGCCCATAATTTTTTATTCGAAACCATACGTTACACATACAGTTCCTAAAGAGTGCTCATTTAACATTCAGTTTCATTTCTCCATAGGATTAATTAGCTTGCAATGAGGAAAATCATTTAATTAAGCCCACAACTGATTAAAGCCTGGTGCATAGCCTATCGAAATAAAGGAGAAGATACAAATTGATTTCAACATGTTTTGGGTCAGACCCAATCTTCCAAAGCAAATAGAGAGATAAGACAGCATCTGCTGACTATTCACCTGCCAAGCCTTTGTGCTGATCTCTAATTTTAGGTCCTGCAGGCAATTGTCCGGGTTATTTACCACCATGGGCTGTTTTGATCTTCTCTCAAACGTGTGTATTGATGTACGAGCTCTCTTATCTCTACAACTATACCCGCAGTATGAGGTTCGGGATCAATACCGATTCCTCCCTCGTTCAGCTGAACAGCATTTTATTTACCTAATTACTAATATCTATTAAGGGCCTGAACTGGCAAATCTTGAATAAGCAGTCTAAAGTTAATGAGTTCAACATGCTACAGAAATGAAGAGTATTATCATTACTGTACAATATAGCATGCACCTACAATCTTCCCATCACAGATTCACCTGGATCCATCATGGCTAGTACAAGTAAGTGACAGAATCCTGTGGCAGGTCGTAGATTTGCATCAGCCACATTAAGCATTAATTTTTCCCCACTGGGAATGAAACTCAACAATTTGCTTACATACTTACTGCAGGCCTGTAAATATGTTATAGATACCTGTTCTTTGACGAACAAAAATCTGTTCTCCCATATATGTATGCACATAGGCTCCTGAAGAATGGCTGTATGAAAAGACATCGGGAGTCCACCTCCAATTTTCTTCTCATCTCAAAATCTGATTTACCCAGCTTAGAACTCAGTGGATTCTGGATGTCCAAGCACCCAGGTGAGTGATCTCCATGCTTAAATTTGTAAATGTAACTTTTTCTTTCTTGGTTCCTCATCTGTAATAAATATTCTATAAACTAATGGCAGCTAATTATTTTGTTGTCTCTATAGGATGCATGAACTCATTCTTGCGTATCTAGATGGATTTTCAGACCGAAGAGCAATACAAATCCATTGGAATTTCTTCCTGTAAACTCAGCAGACGTGATTCACAGATACACAGGAAGCAGGTGCCTATGGGTAAGAAAATGTTAATGTTTTATGTTCAGAGGATAAATGCCATTGAGACTGTCACCCCTGACTGATTTTATTCATGAAGCCCACAGTTGCCTCCCTGTCCTCTTAAAGTGGACATTCCATTTGCCAAAGGCAGACTGGTTTCAGCCCCGTTTGCTACCACCTGTGCACAACCCTGCTCTGTTTCTTTCTCTGTTCTGGTCTGCAACAGTGGTGCTAAGCATCAGGGCAGCTTAGAAGATGATCACAGTGAGGTGGAATAGGCTTTTACTGCTATACGATGTGCTTCTATCAGAGTAACATAAGAAGAAAGCCCAACTGGAAATTTTGTTGGATAAAGGAGAAATGTTTAATTTATCAGCTTGTTCGAGCAGTGACCTCAGGCAGGTGCCCATGCACCCAAAAAGCACTCCAACACAAAGTGGGTCTGAGTCATGGTTCCTTCAAAGCCTCTTTGCACTGCACTAGTCTATGTATTCTGTGGAAGCTTAATGCAATACAAATGTACACAAGGGCCCCTTTCCTATGCCAAGGGAATGTAACAAGGCCGCGACATGTCTGAGATTCAGATCCGAAACCATCTAATAAATCTTCCCTCTGCAGTGTATCATAATGCCAAAAATGTCAGACTAGGGACTGGGACACCCAGTCATCTTCCCAGCCCTTCCCCTGCCTTTGCTGAGTGTCACTGGCCCATTGTTGCACCTACATCTCCGTTTCTTTTTTGTCTTTTAAAATGAAAGCAGTGTTACCACTGCCTTTCGTAAAGTGCTTTACACACTGCAGCATCAGTGAAGATTTTTAGGATGACGCTATCCAAAACTGCCAGCCATGGTTTAGGTAAAATAGAGGTGAGGCGGAGCAGGACGATGGAGTAAATCAGCTTCTCTCAAGCTTTTCAATCTATGCCTCGCTTCAATCAGTTTAGAATAATTTCATGCCTGATCACAGAAATGGCTGCAGGGCCTGGCGGCGGGGTACTGCACGTCTCGCTGGTCAGGGAGTGCTGGCAGAGAGGGGCATTCGAGGTCGCTGCAGCCAAACTCTCAAGGACGCTAAGATACAAATGTTGTATTTCATAATACAGCAATTAACAAGAAATGAGTATTATAAGGGACTGGCATTCAGTTTGAAGTACTATTTTTTTCAGATTTTACTTTCAAGCATGTCTGTTCCATAGCATTGCATAAAGCTTCGCTAAATCCCAAACAAAAATGGGAGAAATTCAATTGTTTTGGATATTCAGTGAAGCGAACAACTGGTCAAGAGCAGGCAGCAAGCTGGGGTAGCGAGCATCACATACCAACCTGAACGTGTGGGAGTCATGTGTGCAGCTCTGGGCCCTGCAATTTAAGAAGGATGTGAAGGTCCTTGAATGTGTCCAGAGGAGGGCAACAAAGCCAGTCCTGTGAAGAGCAGCTGAGGACTTTGGGCTTGTCTAGTCTGGAGAAAAGGAGTCTGAGGGGTGACCTCATTGCTCTCTACGGCTTCCTGAGGAGGGGAAGTGCTGAGGGAGGTGCTGAGCTCTTCTCCCTGGGATCCAGTGATAGGATACGTGGGAATGGTTCAAAGCTGCGCCAGGGGAGGTTCAGACTGGACATTAGGAAGCATTTCTTTACTGAAAGGGTGGCCAAACCCTGGAACAGGCTTCTTGGAGAGGTGGTGGATGCCCCAAGCCTGTCAGTGTTTAAGAGGCATTTGGACAATGCCCTTGACAACAGGCTTTAATTCAGTCAGCCCTGAAGTGGTCAGGCAGTTGGACTAGACGATTGTTGTAGGTCCCTTCCATCTGAAATAGTCTATTCTATTCACTTGAGTCCATAGGTTCCTATGGTATCCATACTGTTTATTTGTTGCCTTGGTCCTTGGACCAAGCTACTCTCCAAGCCTGTGCCTGGGTACAGTTCAAGGGTATGACAGGCCAAGGACCAATCCAGCAGGCACACTGGATGAGGCTGCAGAGACATGACTCCTCCACACTACACAGTCCCTCAATGTTGTAGCAGCAACTTAGTACCCCCAATACCCCCCACACCTTCATGTCTCATAATCTCAGTTTTATGCTCTGAAAGCAGCTCTCTGATGGGCTGCTACACATCTTCAGGCACTTTGAACTTAAAAAGAACACCCCAAACTAAAAAGCAAACCACACATAAAATAAAGTGATGATGAAAAGCCACACGTGCACCTGTAGCAGCCCAGAGGAGACGCAGAGCCAAGCGGCTGCAGTGACATCTGCCATTTGAGCTCAGGGATGGAGAATGGTCTTTGGCCCTGCTTTATTTGGCAGGATAGAGGTAGTTAAAGTGTCTCAAAGTGGGCTTGGACACTGACAAAATTGTTACTTCTGAAATTTCTTTCTATTCAACTTCCAGGTGTTTTGGTTTCTGCATCTAGGAAACAGAGTTAATGACCTGAACCACGGGTGAGATGAGAAATTAAATGGGATTTGAGATGCTGAGACAGGGAGCTGAAACGTGTTAGTGCCAGCTCTGAGTGCAGGTCCCCTCCTGTGTGGGAAGACAACCAACTCTTTGCTAATTGCCTAAGCCTTGCAACACCCAAGGAAACAGGGATGGACTCCAAGGCACAGTGAAGGAAGTTATTTCTGGACATAGGGATAAGACACAGTAAGGAATTTTAAAAGATGGAAGAAAGAGACACGCAGTAGCTGCAATGAGCCAAACCCGAAACGTGTGGAAGGCCTAATTGTTTCTTTAAGGCTGTATGTCGGGAACAGTGAACGAAATTGCTTGAATTACAGATCCTCAACTTCAGAGCTCTGCCCTCATCACAGCTCACGGCAGTCAGCCGTTCTGATGTCACTGATCTCACACGCCATGTCACACCACAGGACAGATTTTGGAGAAGAATGGTGTTGTAACATGTAAAAATGTAAATACTACCACTCCAATCATAAAGTGCAGGCAGTGAAGAAACCACAAACAGTGCAGGTTTTGGGGTGTGGCTGCTGATGGTTCTCCCTTCTGCTTCTAAATATAAAGTTTTTCAAACTTCACCATGAAGTGACAGCTACCCCTTATCACTGAAGGCCAGCTGTTTCTTTAGTGCTCAGCTGTTCCTGCTTCTTGCTCGTAGAAATGGAAAAACGCTATTTAGAGCCGCAAATCTGCAAAGCCTTTGAGCACATGTATATCTTAGAGCCCATCCTTCAGTTCTTAAAGTAATTCAGTTGATCTTCTTTCACACCCATTTTACACCTCTGCACCCAGGCCGACACCACCAAAGCTAGTCCCGGTTCACTGGCACAAATGAAAACAGATCCAGAACAATTCATTCTAGGTATTTTAAACATTTCTATGGTGCCTCCTGAGGGTTCTCTTGAATTGACTCTAGGAGAAATAATCTTGGTAAAACTACGCTGAGTTCTCTAACGTTGTCACACGCTGTACAGAAAGCTCCTTCGACACAACTACAGGTAAATGTATGTCAGCGCTTGTTTGGTATGAGCCACTCCACACACTGTCCTTCCTAAATGCACATGGGTTTATTTGGGATTTCATCAGCAGGGGCTCTGCGCACACTCGTGTGTGTGTGTGTGTGGTTACACACGTGCTTATAGTTCAGGCAGACTAATATAGTTTATGACTCCTGAGGTCGAGAGCCACCATGAACAGAAATCAGCCATTTTTTGTGACTGCACTGGTCCCTGTCTTGCAGTCCTTAACAGCACTGCACGACACTTACACACACAGTTCAGCTGGCTTCAGCGGCCCCTCTTCCCAAAGCACCCCTCCATGCAGGGAACTGCGGAAGCACAGGACCCTGTAAAGTGCCAGTATCAATGTGAATTTGTGCTTCAAAATACTTCTGTCTACATTTAAAAGCAGAAAGAGCAATCATGTCGAATCTGATGTTTTTTACCCCAGGAGTGGTTAGAGGTGCTGGGTTTGGGTCCCAGGGAGTCCGGGGGAGGGTGAGGGTGGCTTCAGCCCAGCAGTTGGATCGAACCGAGTGCTGAGAAGTATTGGGTGAAGGCAGTGCTTGGGGGGGTGCTACGCTTGTTTGGACTCCTGTGTTTCTAGAGGCAAACGGTGTGTGTTCATAGTGTGGTGGGGAGGAGCGGGACACGCTTCAGGCCTTCAGAGCCTCAGTAAATCCATACCTGAATCCTGGCCTTTCATACAAGCATATCCCGCTTTCACCCAGGTGCGTTTATACACCTAGCACATTCATCTTCCTTTCTGGACATATGACTGATTCCACAGCATGTGTACAAACCAGTTTTAAGATACGCTTAGACACACACACAGAGAAATATAGGTTCTCTGAAAATCTGAGGTACTGCTAGAGTGCTGTAGCTACAGCACAGAACAACAGTGCCTTATCTGTATATCTTTGCATTTTCTGTACTGCATGCCCTACGCACGTGGTCAGGCAAAGGGAACTTTCTTTCCTGTGTGGACAACACAGACATATGCATATATGGTTTCATGCTGTTTCGTAACAGAAAGCAATGTCAAAATAGTGTCTAAACCTACTTCCAGTTAAGTCAACAGCAAAACTGCCATAAATTTCAATGGGTTTACAGTGAAAACAGTACTATCTCACCCACATGCAGCAGAATCAGTTCAAGCAGCAAGTGGAAAATGTTACAGCAATTTTTTCACCATTGCAATCTGCACCACACTGCCTTGTAATTCATGGAGTCAGACTTTTTCCAAGCAGATGTAAAATTATTATTATTTTAAATTACAGTCACAATGCTGCTTTCTTCACAGCCTTGTATTTTGTCTCATCCCTGATGCCTGGACCAAATGGCAGTAAAATGTGACCTGTGTTTCAGCAATGTTCAAGAGCCACATTACACTTGGATATCTGAGGCAACAAGATACACCCTAATAAATTATCAGGTATAATGTATATGTAGTTTTATCACAATGCTGTAAAAAGAGTAAAACCTAATCCTTATTTCAGGCTGAATCGCTATTATCGTCTTAAAAGGAAACTGTAGCTGACATCTTTTGCCAAGGAATAAACACACAGGACAATATCCTGCAACCCTCCTATATGCTGAATAGCTCTTACTCAAATAGTCCAATTAAAATCAATGGGACCACTTGTGTGCATAAGTGCTATTCTGCAGGAGAACTGATTACAGGCTTCAGCACTTTTGGCCTGAAGATGCACCAATGTGTGATCACTGCACAGCTTAAAATGTGCCTATTTTAAAATTACTTGCTTGTGTTAAAACCAACCAGTTTTAGGCAACAGCTGTGCAGCAGCTATCTGAGATAAGGATGCAAAGTTAGCAGTGCAAATAGGATGGTGTGGACAGGAAAGGTGCTGAGCTCCTTCCTGTTCAGCCTGTACGCCAGGAGCCAGGCTATTCTGGTAGATGGCTTCTGTGTATCCAGATGACGAAAGGCAGCTGAATATGCTGGCAAGGGTTGGAAAGCTGGCAGTAACTCTGACTGCATTTCTGAGAGCTTTCCACCGTTTCTTTTTTCAGCAGGTTAGACTATTGTGTAGAGTTCAGTAATTCTTTTAAATCTCTGTGCATGTTTTTGCAGTACTACTGTTTTCCTCTCTCGCCTGCGCACTGTAAGGGGTCACAGATATATGTGCCAGCTACATTTTTACAGCATCTCTGGCATCCCATTTGTATCGTCTTTTTCGTTCCGCTTCATTTCTTGCCATACTTGCCACTATGAGAGCAGGCGGCTTTTCCTTCAGTCGTAGCCATATGCCAACATTCTTCTTACAGCCCTGATGGTAAGTAGAAACAGAACTGAAATCTGCTTGAAATGTCAGCTAGATTTAGGAAACCCCTCGGTCACTGGTGGTGGTGAGAAATCCCAGTGGGCACACCAAGAGCCCCTTTCTTACTGTAAGATGCACAACGTCCCAACCCAGTGGCCTGGTGATGCCCAAGGGCCCTCCATCTGCCGACACCTGGGGAAAGAGGTTGGTTTATCACCCCCAATTCCTGCCACGCTCCCTGTGCGCTGTCAGGAGGAGGTGTCTCCCCACGGCACGCTGCCCCACTTCCCTCGCCCTCCTTGCAAGGTTCTCCGGGGCTACCACGGGCCTCGGGCTCCGCTTCCCTCCTCGTGACCCAGAGTGAGCAGCGCGCTCGTATTTACAGGAAAAAATAACAACTTCTGTGTGAAAACTGCCTGACGCCGAGGGGACAACAGGCGCCGAGGCGCAGGCCCAGCGGCCGGCAAGGCCCAAGGCCCCTCCCGCCGCGGCATCGCGCCGCCTCATCAGCCAGAAAGCGGCTCGACGGTGGCACAAACGACCCACGAAGCGCTCGGGGCCCACCACGCGCCCCCCCACCGCTGCTTGCTTTCCCGGTGAGGCGGCTCCCTGCCCCCTCCCCCGGCCCGGCGCGGCCGCCCCCGCGCATGCGCGGCCCGCCCAGGAGGGGCGGGGCCTCGCTTTTTCTCAGCGCCGCCGGCATGGCGGAGACGGCGGCCCGCTGAGCGCTGGCAAAGCGCGGCCGCCGGGGAGGGCAGCCCCGGGAGGGGGCCGCTACGAGCGCCCCTACCCGGCGCGGGAAAGCCTGACCCGGGCCGGTAGCGGGGGTGAGGTTAGGCTCCCCAGGCCCGGCTCCGGGGGCGGCGCCCGGCTTCCCTCACCCCCGCTTTTTGCCTTTTATTCCCTTTTTGGGTTTTTTTTCCTCTCTTTTTGCCCCCAGCCCAGCCAGTCACGTGCCTGGCGGTAGGTTTGCCGTTATAACGTCAGCAGCTGCTCCGGCACCCGCCGATGGGCTCCTCAGCCCCGCGAGCGTGCGGCGCACGGCGTTGTGCGAGGGCGGGCGCGGGGGGGGGTGGAGCCTCGGGTCGCCCCGCCCCACAGCCCGCCTCCTCCCCCCAGCACCG